>JAJJLH010002456.1:0-21327 GCA_023806865.1 Isotricha sp. YL-2021a | reverse complement strand
ATAAATAAACTTAAAAATGAATGTTGATACAAATAATATATCATCAGAATTTAAGATTCCTATTTTCTTTGATTTAAATTATGAAAAAGTTTCAGAAAATGCAATTTATTTAAAAGGAACTTATTCAAATAAAGAATTCCTTTTAATTGAATATAATATCACAGATAATTATGAAAAAGAAGAACTATATTTAAAGTCAATTGTTGGCTTAAATAAAAATAAATATTTTTTAAAATTTTATGGATTATTATTTAACAAAGAAATGTGTCAATATTTTTTAGTATATGAATACCCATATTTTATTTTAGATAATTTTTTTTATAATAAAAAAATATATTTATATGAAAAAAAAAATATTTTTTTTGAATTAAATAATTTTCTTGATAAAATTGATTTTAAATCTGAATATAAATTAGAAAATTTGATATTAACATCTCAATTTGTTTTTTTAAATAAAAATAAAGAATTAAAAATTTTATCTTTAGGTAATCTTCATTATATAAATTCTAAAACATATGATCCAGAATTAAATGATATTATTTCAAAAATTGTAATTAAAAGTATTAAATTTGATGATTTTTTATATTATAAATATTCGATTTTCTTAAAATTTTATTATGAAAATTATCAAAAATTTTATCCAATAAAATCAAGAATAAAAACATTAATTTTTGAAAATAAAAATTATATTCATAAAAGTGCAGAACTCTTTTATTATTTTAAAAGAGATAATGAAAAAGTAATTCATCTTTTTGAAGATGAAAATAATAATTTCCCTTCTGAAATAAATAAAACATTTAGTAATATATATGAAATAATAGAAGAAATTTATCCAAAAAAAAATATTGGATTAGATAAATATATTCCATTAAGAAAAAGAATGAATAATTTTATGTTGATTAATTTTCCTAAAAATATTGATTCATCACTTCCTCAAATTTATCAAAAAAAAGAAAAATATTCAAAAAAAGTAAAATGTATATATAGTAGTAAAAAATTATCAAAAGAATTAATAAATTATTATATTGAAAATGCAATTAATATTTTTAAAGGTGGTTTAATAAAACCTACTGAAGATATTTTATTAAATTATTTGGCTTCTAAAAATTATAATTACAATTTAGCTTTGAATCTTTTAAAAAATAATAAAGAAGATTTTTCTAAATTTCTCGAATTAAATTCTCCTAAAGAAATTTATATAAATATTAATGGATTTTAATTATTAATATAAATTATTTTTTTAAATTAATATATTAAAATATTAAAACTAAAAAATTAAAAATAAAATAATTCAAAATATTATTATTTATTAATTTATTATAAAACTTTTTTATTTTTTTCCTTTAATTTTTTGTTTCTTTTTAACACTTTCAATTTTTTTTGTACTTTCTTTATTTTTTTTCTCCCCAATTTTATGACTTTTTTTAAATTCTTCAACAATTCCTTTATAACCAGGGAAATTAATATTAAATCCTTCTTCTTTCATTTTTTCTCTTTTAATCTCTTCTCTTTTCAACAAAGTATCAATTTTATTTTTAATTTCTTCTTTACTTTGTTCTTTTTCTTGTCTTTCAATTAATTTTTTATATTTATCATTAAAAACGAATTTTTTTTTAGCATTTTTAAACATATTATCATATTTACTTTTATCTTCAATAACATTACATTTTAAAATCCTATCAAACAATAAATAATTATTCATAGTTTTTGCTGCAATTTCTGCAGTTTTTTCATCAAGAAATTCAATGAATGCATAACCTTTTGATCTTCCACTTAAAGTTGAACGTGGATTATATAATCTATTTATTGTACCAAATTGAGAAAAATATTTATATAAAGCTTTCTCATCAAATCCCCATGGTAAATGTCCTACATATATTACTGATGTTTTTTTTGGTTTTGTTAATGATTCTATTGCTTCTTGTGTTTTTTGAAGACGAGATTTTGGGTTTTTTAATTTTTTTTTATTTATTTTTGAATTTTCTGATTTTTCTGAAAGTGATTCTTCTTTTTCTTCTGAAATTGAATCTTTTTTTTCTTCTTTTGATTCTTCTTCTTCTTCTGAATTTTCTTCTTCTTTTTCTTTTGATTCTTCTTCTTCTTCTATATTTTCTTCTTCTTTTTCTGATATTTTTTCTTCTTTTGAGTCTTCTGAATTTTCTTCTTCTTTTTTTGTTTTGTTTTTTAATTTTTTTGGAGTTTGTTTTTGATTTTTTGAGGTTATTTTTTTATTAGTTATTGATTGCTTTTTTGGTGTTGGTTTTTTTTTACTTGTTGATATTTCTTCTAATTCTTCTTCTTCTTCTTCAATGACTTTTTTTTTATTATCATCTTTTTTTTTAGTATTATCCTTTTTATATTTATTTTTATTTTCTTTAATAGTACCTTTATTTTTTTTAGCCATTAAAGAGAATGATATTTATAATTTAAAAAAACATTATATATAATTAAAAATAAAAAATATTAATTAAAATAAAAAAAATGTCAGCATATCCAGAACAAGAACCATTATTAAATAATAAAGATTATGAATATGGAAATGAAGTAAATTTGGATTCATTAATAAATGAACAATTAAGAAAAGGATTTATAGTAAAAGTCTATTCAATTCTACTAATTCAAATATTAACAACATCAATATTTATATTTTTTGCATATTATTCACCTTTATTTTACAATTTATTTATTGAAAGTACATTATTATACATTTTTTCAATATTAATTTTAATTATTACTTTTATAATACTAATATGTTATCCGGATTTATTAAAAAAAGTTCCTTATAATTATATTTTCTTGGGAGCTTTTACTTTATCAGAAGCTTATTTTCTTGCATCATTTACATGTCAATATACTGTTAAAAGTGTTTTAATTGCTTTAATTTTAACTATAACTACAGTTGTAACTTTAACAATTTATGCAAGTTTAACAAAGACTGATTTTACAATTTTTGGAGGTTTATTGTTTTGCCTTTTAACTATGTCAATTGTTGGTTCAATTATTTTAATATTTGTTGAAATTAAAATATTAAAATTAATTATGGATATTTTTGTTTTACTTTTATTTGCTGGATATCTTATTTATGATACACAATTAATTGTAAAAAGTTATACTAAATATCAATTTTCTATTGATGATTATATTATTGCCAGTTTAAATTTATATTTGGATATTATCAATATATTTATTAGATTTTTAGGTATATTTGGTGAACATAAATAAAGGTAATTTTTATAATGTGTTAAAATTATTTGAAATAAATTTAATTTTATTGAAAATCATTTTTAATTCTAAAATATATATTAACTTTTTTTTATTAAATATTTATTATTTTTAATTATTATTAAAAATGAATAAATCTATATAAAAATAAAAACTTAAAAAAAATTAAGTTTAATTATATTGATAGGAATTAGTTTATATTATAAAAAGAAAAACAAATTAATCATTCCTCATCATCATTTTTACTTTTTTTTATTTTTTTTTTACTTTTTTTATCTTTTATTAAAGTATCAACTCCCAAAACTTTATTAAAATTAACAAAAGGAGGATGTTCAATCCCAAAACTTTTACATAAATCTCTAACATCAACTTTATCTAAATCAAATAATACTTTATCACTTCTAGTAACATAATCAAATAAAAATGCCCTATAAGCATCAATTGAAATAGAATATAAATAATGATCTTTTGTATTTACTATCTTTTCAACTTTTTTTTGATCTTTATCAATTTTTCCTTCACTATAATTAAATTTATTTATTGATTTATTATTTTTTATAAAATCTTCTTCAGATGGAAAGAGTAATAATAAACTTTTTGTTTTTGAAAAATCTTCTTTTGAATTTATTGTTATCATTTCATTATATTCATTTATATCTTTTGGTGTGTCAAAAAAAATTATCCAATTAATTATAGGTAAAGTAAATTTTAATTTTATTAAATTTGTTGATAATAATATTCCTTTTTTATTTTGAGTAAATTTTTTGTAATTTTCTTTATTTATAATTTCTGTTTGTGATTGAGATATTGTTAATGAATCAATGTGATATTGAATTAATAAAGTTTTATAAAATTCTACTTCTTCTGATGTTGAAAAGATAAATAATATTTTTGATTGGGTATTTTTTTTTAAAAATGTTTTCATAAATAAAAATTTTTTATCAGGAGATATTATTATATATCCTTGTGTTGATATTATTTTTTTTGATTGTTTTTTCTCCATCTTATTTTAAAGTTTTGGAATAAAAATAATTATTTTAAATTTTATTTATAAAAAAGTATTTATTTATATATTCTAAAAAAAATTAATAGAACATTTATTTTGAATTTTTCCTTTTAATATAATTTAATTTCAATGGTTTTTTTTTTCTTAATTTATCTAAAGTTTTCTTCTTTTTTGGATAATTATATTCATATTTTTTTCTTATTAATGATTTATCTCTTTTTTTTTCTTGTTTTTTAATTGTCAATTCTAAATTTTGTTTCATTAATAATTTGGAAAAAATATCATCATTTAATTCATTTATTTGAACTCTTTTCATTAAAGAAGTTGAATTATCAAAAGAATTCTTTAAAGTTGTTAAACTTGAATTTGTTGTTATAAATTCTTTATTAATATTAATTATTAATGTAGATTTACATATTTCTCTTAAATATTCATTTTCTTTTATAATTTGAGAAATTTTTTCACTTATTTTATTTTGATTTATGATACTTGAAGAATAATATTTTTCAATAAAAAACATCATATTTAATATAATTTGTTTATATTTATTATTTTGCTCTATCAAATATTCATTTGTTTTTTTTAATAAATCAATCTCATATAAATATTCTTTTTTACAAAATTCAACATTTTTTTTATATGAATTTTCCATAAAAATTTTTTTTTGTATTTTAATATATTTTATTAATAATGGGACTAAAAATTTATATTCTTTAATTTCATTATATAAATCTTCAATTAACATTTCTTTTTTATATTTATCATTATTATTTATTGTATATGATAAAGAAATTGTTGGGCTTTGTCTAAATGAATAAATTGAACTTTTAGCAAAATAAAGAGAACTTTTATCATCTTTATCTAAATTTATTTGATTAATAAAACAACTTTTAATACTTTTTTCTTCTGCTTTTGGTTCAGTTTTAAAATTTAATTTTTGAAGATTTTTTTTTGAAAAAGGTTTAAATATAAAATTCTTTATTCTATGTATTTCCATTGTTTTTTTATTTTTTTCTCCTATTCTTCTTAATTTTTCCAAACTTGATGAATTAATTTTTTTTCTTTGAAAATTTGCTTTTGAATTATTAAGAGAATGATATTTTGTCATAGTTTTATTTAGATTACTTAAATGATTTAAACTGTGATTTTTTTTTTTTTCTTTTTGTTTTTTTTTTGAATTGGAATAATTTCTATTTTTTATTTCTTCAAATTCATTCTTTAAATTTAAGATTATTTTATTAAAACTTTTATGAGGTGAATCTAATTCACTTCTAAATTTCCCATTTTCTTTTTTTTTTTGTTTTTTAGAATTATATGATATTTTTTCAATATCTAAATGAAGAGGAGATATATTTTTTAAATTTGATTCTTTTGAAACAATATTTAATATATTTTTATCTGAGTTATTTCCTAATGTTATATTTCCTATAGAAATATTTTTTGTTTTCTTTTTTGTTATATTTACTTTTACATTATAATTATTTATTATTTGATCTTTATTCTTATTGAATTCAAAACTATAATTTAAAGGACTTATTTCTTGTGAATATGGTTTATTTTTTTTTTTTTGAATTTTTGAATTTAAATTTCTTATTTTTTTGAAGAATGGATTATCATACATTTTTATTTAAATATTATTTATTTTCTATTATTATTATTATTAACAAAATTATTTTTAAAAACTTATCAATAAAATAATATAAATGATATTATTTTTAAAGAAAAATATATAATATTATGAATTTATAAATATATTATATTTTAATATTGATAAAATTGTCTTTTAATATTTAATGTATTATTTTTAACATTGAGATAATTATTATTGTTTCTATTAGCATTTCTTTTTACAACAGATTTATATTTTGGATTATCATTTATAATTATATATTTATTTGGTGTTTGATTATTATTTGTAATAATTGGGTAATTAATTGATTTTTTATCTCCTAATAATAACTTTTTTTTTAAGGATAAATTATTTTGAACATTACTTTTACTATTTTTTTTTTTATCAAAATATAAATTAATATTATCACTATGAATATTCAAATTTATTTTTTTATTATTTTTATTTCTAGATTTAGTTGTCCCAAAAGTCTTACTTTCATTACTATTATTTCTATAAGAACCTTGATGATTTGATATTTTTAAAACTAAATGATGTTTATTATTATTTCTTGAAGTATTCGCTACATTTCTACTTGTAAGAGATTCAAATATTGGGTTTGGAAATAAGTTTATTTTATTTCTTTTTATTTTATGTATTTTCTCTTTAAATAAATCATCTGATTGAGTTGGAATAAATCTTTCTGAATTTGGAATTGTTGTTAAAACAATATTATTACTATTTTTATTAAAATTATCAAAATTTAAATTAGTATTTGTATTAAAATAAATGTTATTCAAATTTAATTTTAATTCTTTTATTTTTGGTATTTTTAAATGAAGTTTTTTTATATTTAAATTATTATTTTGATTTTTTTTTTCAATTGTTTTTGATATATTATTTGTTATTGATGGTTTTGATAAATCAGAACTTTCTATAAGTAATTTTTTATTATTAATAAATTTTTTATTTTGTTTAAAATGCTTAATTTTATCTTTAATATTATATATTTTATCTTTTTTTAAATTAATTGTACTTGATAATTCATCAAATATTTCAGAAAAAGACATTTTCTTTTCTTTATATTGAGTTAATTCAATAGTTTGTGCAGTATTATTTATAGTATTTGCAGTTTTGATTAACTCACTTTTAATTAATGGCTCAAAATTCTCTTTCCTTTTTTTCTTTTTTTTATTATTATTTTTCTTGAAATCATCTTCATGTTCTTCAATATATTCTAAATATTTTTTTTTTCTTTTTGTATATTTTACCATTGTTTTAGTAATTTCATATTCATTTGAATAATAAATAGGAGCATATAAAGTATAATTTTCATAATATTCACAAATATTTGGAATTCTTGATGATGATTCTTTTAATTTATAAAATCTTTTTAAAAATTCAGATGTTTCATCCCATAATAAATAATCTTTAAATATAGATACTATCCTTTTTTTTTCATCAAATACTATATTATGAATTATTTCTTTGTTTATTTGATTTGATAATTTGTTATATTTCTTTAAGTTTTTAGTTATTATTTTAAATAAAAATGATTTGTTTTTATTAGGTCTTATTTTCAATAGTTTATTTCCAAATTTATTATAACTTATTTTCATTTTTAAAATTATAAAAATTCTTTATTTAGAAAATAATTAAAAAAATATTAAATAAATAAATAAATAATTCTAGTAAAAAATATATAAATATTAAAAATATAATAATAAACATTGATATTTCTTTTTATTTATTTAATATCATATAATAATTTAAATTTCAAAATTTAATAAAATATTTTATTACAAATTTTAATTATTATTAGAATTTCCCTTATTACTAAAGAAATTTTCTTCAATATTTGAATTAACATCATTTTTCTTAGTAAATCCCGAATTATTATCCTTTTGATTCCTTTCAAAATTTAACATAACTTCATTTAAAACTTTTTTTTTATTTTCTTGTGAAATAATCTTAGTTTTAATTTGATAAACTCCATAAATAGGTTTATGATCACTTAAGGTATATTCACATCTATTATAAATAATAGGAATAGTTCCAGAATTTTTTTTAAATAATATTCTATCACAATAAGCAGGAACTCTTTTTTCAATATTATATTTATTTTCATTTATATAATATTTATAAGTAGGTAAAAAATTAATTTTTGCTTCATCCATTTGACTCATTAATGAATTTTCTTGTTGAGAAATATAAAATTGATCATAATTTAATAATTCTTTTACATAAAATGAAGAATTAAATTGATTTTTAATTAATTCAACGATAAACTTACTATTTAATTCTAAATTCAATCTACAATTTAAATCACCAAATAAAAAATAATAATCATAATCTTTAAAAGCAATATTAGGATATTTATTAAATGAAGTATTTAAAATATTAATCATTTGATTTCTTCTAGTATCTTGATATTGAGAACCAGCAGTTAAATGATTACAAGAAATAGCAAAAGTAGTATCATTAATATTAAATCTAACTAAAACACTTCCTTTATTTCCTACACTTCCCATTAATCCAGTTTTAATAAATTGAGTATCAACATTTTTAATATTTTTCATAATTGATTGTTTAACATAAGTTAAAAAATATATTCCAATTAAATCTAATTCTTTAATTAAAACATAAGGATCATTATCATCATTTGATCTTGGAATTGAACTAAATGCTTCTGACATAATAGATTTAATATTATTTTTTTTTTCTGTATTACTTGCATACATTATATTAGTTGCATTTAAATCAACAATTTCTTCAAATCCAATAAAATAAATATCTGGTTTTAATTCATTTTTTTCAAAATTAGAATTATTAAAATTTAAATGATTTTTAAAATCAATTAACCAATTAGAAACATCAATAACATTATTAAATTTTTTCCCTCCAATATTCCAAGAACCAATAAAAATAATATAATTATTATATTTAGTATATTCTTTTTCTCTAATTCTCATTTCATTAGAAATTTCAGGATTAATTAATTCATCATTATTAGTTTTCATAAGGAAAATATCAAAACATTTTTGTTTAAAACCATCTTCAAAACTTCCTTGATAAAGTCTTGTTACAGTAGCAATTCCATGTTGTATCATACCATATAAATTATGACCTCCATTTTTAGTTACTGTTGTTATTGTTGATGCTGTTCCAGCATATTGAATTGATATTTCATCTCCATTATCAGCCCAAGAATCAATAAATTTTCTTTTAAATTTATTTTTAGTTGGACCAAAAAATTTTTCTCTATTATTAAATAAATTATCACAATTTAAATTTAAGTAATTTAACATTTTTGCTAAAGCAAGCCATCCTAATCTAGTTTGAATTACGTTTGTTCTATCTAAACAATCTAAACAATTTGTTCTAAAAATTCCTCTTTGTTCTTTATGTACTTCACCAGTTTTTTCTTCTTCACAAAAAAATTGGAAAATTTCTTCTACAAAAGTCATATTTTTCATTAAATTATCAATATTATCATAATTATCATTTTTACATTCATTTTGCATATCAAAAAAATGATATTTAATTCTTTTATTTTTAGCTCTCATTTTAATTTGATCTTCAAATTCTTTAATAATAATATTTTCACCTGGTTTTTTTTTATTTAATAGATTAATACAAAAAACTAAAGGATAATCTTTTTGAATTTCTTGAATATGTTTACTAAAAGCTTCAATAGTTAAATTTCTATTTCTAGTTATTTCAGTTGTTGCAGTTAAACCAACTTGTTGAAAAAAAACAGGAACACTTCCTCTTATTTGACAAAAGGAAAGAATATTATTTTGATAATAAATAATTTCTTCAGATTCAACAAAATTTGCAACATGACCTTCATCATCAATTCCTCTTGTATTATATCTTGTTCCAGCATGATATTGACTTCTTCTTGATATTAATACGAATTTAACTCTTTTATTTTTTTCTATTTCTTCTTCGAATATTGAAACATAACCACATATTATTGGAGTTATGAAATTATAATTATATGGGAGATTATTATTGTTTATATTTAAGAATTTTTCATATAATTTTGAATTAAAAAAATATGTATTTGTTACTGTTTCATACATTCTTTTCATTGGGTTTGGATTTTGATTATTATAATTTGTTGAATTTATTATTAAACGTTTTTTTGATTGGTTTTGACGTGATGTTGTTAAATCGTATCCAAATGAATAATAAAATCCTAATTTTAATAAATTTTTTATTCCATTTATGTAATCTGTTATTTCTTTCATTAATGAATTTATTTGATTAAAACTTGGATCTAAAAGTTGTACAAAGTCTATATCTATTATTCTAAATATTTCATAATTATCTATAAATCCTATACTTTGTGATGTTTTTACATATATTATTAATTCTAAATTTAAAATTTTTATTATTCCTAATATTGCTTTTGCTTTTATTGTAGAATATAAAACTTTATCTTTTAAAATATTTTGATTTACTTCATTAATATTCCCATTTTTTAAATTTATACTTAACAACTGATTTAAATTTTTTTTAAATTGTAAAAAAATTTCCTGACTAGAACAATGAATCAAAAACCAATCATTATCCATAATATAAAAAAAATCAATAAATTTAAAAAAAAAAATAATAAAAACCAAAAAAAAAAAAAAATAAAAACCCTCCTCATTAAAAAATATATATTTATCCCAAAAAAAAAATCAAAAAAAAAAAAAAAAACAAAATCAAAAAAAAAAAAAAATGGACCACCTCCGTAAAACTTTAGATCACCTAATGGGAAAAGATCGTGATCTCCCATTAAGCGAGCGTCTCTCCCACCAAAAGCATTTCGACAGTCCTGACGTATGCAAATACTACCTTCTTGGTTTTTGTCCTCATGGTTTATTCCCAAATACCAAAAACGATTTAAAAGAATGTAAAGATAGACATGATCAACAATTTAAAATAATGTTTGAAAATGATCCAAATAAAGAACAATATCAAATTAAATATGAAGAAAAATTAATTGAATATTTAGAAAAATTAGTTTCTGATGTTGATAAAAAAATGAAAAAATCAATGGAAAGAATTGATGCTCCTATTCCAGAACAAGAAATTAATGAAGAAACACAAGAAAAAATTTCTCAAATTGATAAAGAAATTTCAGATTTAACAAAACAAGCTGAAAAATATGGTGAAATTGGAATGGTTGATGATAGTGAAACTATACTTAAAGAAATTGAAAAATTAAAAGAACAAAAAGATGAATTATTATCTATGAATGAACATCCTTTAATGTATAAAGAAAAACAAATGAAAGTTTGTGAAGTTTGTGGTGCTATGCAAAGTGCTCAAGATAATGAAAAAAGATTACAAACTCATATTGAAGGTAAATTACATTCTGGTTATTTGAAAATTAGACAAGAATTGGATATTTTGAGAAAAAGGAAATTAGAAAGAAAAAGAAAAATGGAAGAAGAGAAACAAAAGGAAAAATTGGAAAAAGAATTATTTGAAAATGATAGAGAACTTGAAAGAGAATTGGAATCAAGAAGAGAAAGAAATGATTATTATAATTCATATAAAAGAGAAAGAGAAAGAGATAGAAGTAAAGATTATAGAGATTATAGTAGAGATAGAAGTTATAGAGAAAGAGATAGACATTATTATTATGATAGAGAAAGAGATTATAGAAGGAGAGATTATGATGATAGACATAGGAGTAGAAGTAGAAAAAGAAGTAGAAGTAGAAGTAGGGATTATAGTTATAGAAATGGACATAGAGGGGAGAGAAGTAGAGATTATGAAAGAGATAGATATAGAGAAAGGTATTAAATTTTCATTTTATTTTTTTAATTTTATATGGTATATAATTTATTAAATTTTAATTACAGAAAAAGTAAAATGTAAGAATAGATTTTATATTTTTGAATTAGGAAAATAAAAAGTACATTTTTTATAAAATATAAAATTATTTAAATATTATATTTATTATGATGAATATTAATATTTAAATATGAAAAATTATAAATAAAAAATTGTACATGTAATTAAAAAATACAATAAAAAAAATGTACATTATAGTTAAATAAATGAGATATTTGATTAAAAATTTTTTCTATTTTCATTATTTAATTTATAATGGAAAAAATTATTTAATTTAATTATTTTTTTAAATAACAAATTTAAATTAAAATTTAAACATTATTTCATGTCTTCAAATTTAAAACAAAAACTTCATAATGTAATATTAAATTATAAATTATATAGATTTTCAATAATTATTATACTTCAGATAAATTATTTCAAAAGCCAAAAACAATAGATGAAATAAGTATTATTTTAGATAAAAAAACTATTGAAAAAAAAGATAATTTAAATTCTTCCTTTTTATCTAATCAAAAAAAAATTACAAATGAATCTCTTTGTTCAAATTCCCCATTTATAACTAAATATGATAATATAAAAAGAAGTAAATCAATGAAAAAATTACAACAATTACAAAGTGAATTTAAATATGAAATTGAAAGAAATAAAATATTTTTTTATAAAAATTTAAATATACCAATTGATAATAAAAAAATAAATGAAAGTTTTTCAAAAATAAATTTAAATTCCAACAGATTAATTAGAAATAGTTCAATGGGTGATTTTACTTTAAAAAGAGATAATTCTTTAAAAGAACTTATTAATAAAACTGAAAACAGAACGAAATATCTTCCAAGAAATAATTCAAGAATATTAAAAAGTATTGAAAATATTAAAAAAAAAATATTAGATAATAAAAATTCAAGTAGAAGTAATAGAGAATATATTAAAAATTTCATACATAATAAAGAAAATTCTTTTTTAAATTCAAATGTTAATCATAATATAAATTCCTTTTTTAATACAATAAATTTAAAAAAAAAGAATTATTTTGGTAAAACATCAAAATTATTAAATGAACCAAATTATTTAAATAAAGATAATTCTTCAATGAATAAAATAATTAATTCTTCATTTTATAGATTAAATAATAAAGAATCATCCTTTGATAACAGTTTTTATAATATAAAAAAAAATGATAGAAAATCATTTTTAAATATAGATGATTAAAAAAAAATAATTTTTTAACAAAATAAAAATTTAACTTCTAATATTTTATCAATAAATTAATTTAGCAGTTATTATAATAGTAAAAAAACATAAGAAATAAACATATATTAAATAAAAAAATAATATATATATAATAATAATACAATAAAACTCCTTTTTTTTTTTCATTAAGATTTCTGATTTAAACTTTTTTTCCTATAAATAAGAATATAAGCAGCTTTAGTAACTAAATCACCTTCATTTTTCTTAGAAACTTTCTCATCATCAAAATTATACCATTCACCTAAATTTTTACAAAAAGCAGTATAATGACCAGAACTAAGAGAACCAAAATGTAAAGAAATTGCACATAAATCATAAATACTATCTTTTTTTGAATTTTCTTCAACTACATATTGTCTTAAATCTAAATTTGATATTGGAAAAATTACTAAACTATCATTTTTTTTATTGTGTAATACACCAGAATATATATTTTCACTTTTAATTTTAAATCTTTTTAATTGGATTATTAAAATATTTGGAGCTCGGAATATTTCTAATTTTTTATATGCTTCTTGATGCTTTTTACAAGTTGAACAAAACCAAGAATTATCTTTTTCTAATTTTTCTTCTGTTCTAAAAGCTTCTAAACAATCATATATTGAAGTTTCTTTATTTTTTGTTATTAAATCTTTTTTAAAATCTTTTTGATTCATATCATTTTCTACAAATTTAACTTCTGAATTGAATAAATTTTCTAAATATAAAAGAAATGGTCTTTTTACTTTTTGAGAATTTTTAATTATTTTTACATTTTGTGTAAATTTAAAAGGGAATAAACAATATTTACATGATCTATTACAATACTCACATGAAAATTGTGCTTTTTTTGGAACATTATTAATTATATATAATTTAAAAGGATTTGAATCTTTTACTTCAAAATATTCTGTAAATTCATCATTTAAATCTTTTATTCTTTCTGCTTTTTGATTTTCTTGAAATTTATTTAAAGTTCTATTTTCTAAATCTTTAAATAATTTTCTATAATAAACAAATAAATGGAAATATATTTCTCTTACAGATAAAGTAATTTCAAAATTAAAAATTTTTGGATAAAATAAATTATTAATTTGAATATTATTATTTTGTTTATCATTTTCCATTAAAACAGGAGTAACAAAAATTTTAAAGTATTCTAAATTAGGTTCATTTCTACTTTCAACTTTATAAAAAATAGCTTCTAAATTATTTAAATAATAAGGCATAATTTGATCATTTTCATCATCTAAAATAGTTTTAAAATTCTTATTTTGATCAACTAAAATACCTTCAACAGTAAAAATTTTATTTTTAACAACTTTCCCTTTATGAATTTTTTCCATCTCATCTAAAATTTTATTTTTAATTTCTCTAACAGTAGTATTTTCATTACAATTAAAATAAAAAATATTAACATTAACATCACATAAATTATCTTCATTAATATATTTAACTCTAATTTTACTTTGAGGAGTAGGAATAGGTAAACCTAAATGCATAAAAGGATCATAAATAGTATTAACTCTCTTACATTGAGGGCATTTAACAACACTTTTAAATTGTCCATGAAATAAATCAACAATAATACTATTTTCTCTATCAACATGATTTTTCCACCATCTAATTGATGCTTCTTCTTCAGTTTCATTTTCATTTCTTTCATTTAATTCACTATAAGGTTTACTTTTAACTCTATTTAAATCTTCATGTAAATTATCTATCATAAATGTTAACATTTCATCTGAATCTTGTTGGGAAAAACCTGCAAATTGTTTAACGAAACTTACAAAAATTTGACGAAAATCCCATGGGTTTATATATGAGTTTTTACCATTCCATAATTCAGATATTAAAGAATAATATGCTTTGGCTATTTGACCTCCTGAACCATTTTTATTTTTTTTATTTATTTCTTCTTTATATTTTTTTAATAAGAAATATTTTGTTAATTCTTCACATGAACTTAAACATTGTAATGCTGAATTCATAAAACATGTATTTCCTAAATTTTTTAATCCTGTTAAACCATGATTACCATTTGGTGTTATTATTGTTTTTATATCTACTGCTAACATGTCATGTAAAGCAAATTTTTTTTTGTATAATTTATCTAAAGTTTCATGATGTTTTTTATGTTTTTTATCGGAGTCTTTACATTTTTTTGAACAGTAAATATATGCTGTACAATCATCACATTGGAATTTATTATATATTGGTTTTTGACATAGGGAACATTTTAAATAGTCATCTTCAGTTTTTATATTTATAAACCATTGAAATCCTTCTTTTTCTTTATTTGGAATATATTCTATTTCTACTATTAATATATCATCTTCACTTATTTTTAAATTGTCTAATTTTTCCTTTGAATTATCTTTTATTTCTATTCCGCTTATTTTCTCTATGTAAGTTGAATAATTGTTATAATAACAATTTATTATATTATATATTTCATCTTTTGATTTTTCTGATTTTAATTCTGGGAGAATAAAATGAAATTTAGATGATTTATTATCAAATATATATTTATTGATATATGTTTTACATTCTATATTTAAACATCTTATTATTTTATTTTTTAAATCTTCTATTGTTTCTGTTTTTGATATTTGAATTTTTTTAACTGTAATTAAATTCTTTAAATTATTTAAAAGTAATTCATGACTTAAAATTAAAATTTTAAACTTTAATAAATAAACTTCAATATCAATTTCTTTATCAGAATTTTCAATAATTTTTCTTTCTAATTCATAATTTACACCAAAAATTTTTTTTATAATAGAATAAGTATCTTGATCAATAATTTGAAAATCATCATTTTCAATAGATTTATTTGCTAAATATTGATTAGTATATTTTTCTTTTGGATCAGGATCAACCCAATGATTACAATTAGAAATAATTGATAAATTATTAATTGGACCTGGATAAGAAGCATATTTTAAATAATCTTCATTTGATATTTCTTCATGAAAATATAAGTACATTGTTTTTCGAAATTGAAATAATTTTTGACTTATTTCTATATCAATTTCACTTTCTTCAACTTCTTCATTATTTCTTTGTATTTCATTTGTTATTTTATTTAAATAATATATAAAATTTCTTACCCAATATGTTGATAATATGAAACAACTATCTTTTGGTTTTCTTTTTTCTATTTTTAAATTATATTTATTTTCTATGAATAATTTTTTAAGATTTTTATATTCTTTTCTATATTTTTTGTTTTTAAAATTTTCTTGTTGTTCTATTATCATTTTATTTATTTCTTCATAAGAATTTTTTATTTTATATGATAATTCCATTGACATTTTATCATTTGGGTAATATTTTCTAAATTTTTTAAGTTCCTGTTCTAAATAATATTCAAAGAAATAATTTTTACTTTTATGAAGAAATGTTGTGAATTTATATATTTGTTTTACAATCATTTTTTTAATATCTCTTGGTATTAAATTATCATCTTCATTATTTTTTAAAAGTTTTATTAACTTTCTACTTATTTTAAATAATTGTTCTTCATCTTCACTTTGATGATATATACTACTAAATTTATATGAATAAAAAATTGCTTTTTGTTGGACTGAAATTCCATTATATAAACTAATTAAATTTAAGTATTCTTCACATTTTGAATATTCTTTTGATAATATTTTATTAATACATTTTTTTAACAAATCATCAATATAATTTGACCACATAACTTAAATAAATTTTTATTTTTCAAATTTAATTAATTAATTGATAATTAAGTGAATATTTTTTATTATATTTATATTTTTATTATATATATATTATTTTTTATCAAAATATGGAATGATAAATTTTTAGAAAGAGAGAAGTATGTAAAATATAATTTGATATTTAAATCAAATAATATATTTTGAATTTATATAATTTTATATAATTTTTTGAAACAAATTAATTTTTTTTTTCTTAATTTAATTAGTTATTACCTTTAAAAAAAATATTTAATTATTAATGAATAAAGATGATTCATTATTAAAATTAGAAAAAAAATTAGAAGAACATAATGAAAGAGAAATCATTCTTAATAAATTTAAGATTAAACCAAATATGAAAATTGATAAATCAACAAAATTAAATAAAGAAGGATTAATGGATTTCCTAAATAAATTTAAACAATCAAATGAAGAAATGAATAAAAATAATGATAAAGATAAATATAATATTGAAATAAATGAAAATGATGAAAATATTGATGAAGAATATGATTCAGATAATGATAATAAAAACAATATAAATCCAAAAATTGAATTAGATTTAATGATGGGTATTTTAGAATTACAAAAAAAACAAAATTTAGAACCAAAAGATATAATTAATATTGATGAAGATAATATTGATAAACAAACAAATGAAATAATAAATTTTATTCAAACAAAAAAAAAAAAATCAAATAAAAAAAAAGAAAAAAAAAAGAAATAAATAATATATTTAATAAAATTAAAATATATATATATAGAACTAATTTTATTTATGTAAAAAAATTTATCTACCCATAATTGAAATTATAATTATTATTTTTATATGATAAATTTTCATTTCTCATTCTTTTAGATTCAGTTCTTTTTCTACTTAAATCAATTCCTGAAAAATTAGAATTTTTATTTAATACTTTATTTTTAAATTTATTATCATTAACATTAATATTATCTTTACTATAATTCCTATTTAAAATTTTCGAAAATTTATTTTTTTGATAAATAAAATTATTATAATTTTTATTTTCCTCAAAATCATTAACATTTATTTTATGAATATTATTATTATTGTAATTATTTTTATTATAATAATCATATATTTCATTACAAATATTTTGTCTTTGATTAATTCCTTCTTTTGGTTCAACCGAACTAGATCTACTTACACTTTTTTCATAACTTTTATTTAAACTATTTTCTCTATTTTCATATACAAATTCTTTATAACCAATATTTCTATGATTAATTCTTGGTGATAAAATTGGCACTTTTTTATTAATATTTCTTTTTCTTAATACTGGAGAACCCCCTTTTGAACAATGTGCACATATATATTGCATTTCATTTTCATTATAATCATCTGTTAATTTAAATTCTTTATTTGGAATAAACATATTCCCATAATTATTATTATTTTCATCAATATTATAATTATTATTATAATTATTTTCATTTATATTATTATTTAAATTTAAATTTGGAATATTAAAATTATTTTTTATTTTTTTATTTGCAGTATTATTATCACTATAATAATTAATATTAGATTGGACATTATTATTTGAATCATTATATAAATTATAATTTGGATTCATATAAGGAGTTTTATTTATATTTGAATTACCACTCATTAATAATATATTACTATTATTAGAATAAGAATTTTTATTTAAATCTATATGATCAGGTAGATCAAAAAGCATTTTTAATCTTTTAAAACAAATTTTAGAATCTTGATTATTTTCAATTCTATTAATAATTGATTTAATATCATTCTCGCTATAACTTATTTGATTTCTATCAAAAAATGCTTTTATACTTTCATTTGTCACATATGAATAACTTTTTATAACATAAAACATTTCTTCGAAATTAAAATCATTTGAATTTTTAATATCATTAATTAATTCATATATATATCTACAAAATTCACATTCTTTATCTAATAAAAATAAAATTTGTTTTTCAACATCCGGATTTAAAACATTATTAATATCTTCACTTGATAAATTTCCTTTAACAAATTTTTTCTTCCAAGCTTTCTTAAATAAATAATTTGTATCTGAAATAATAATATTTAAAAATTCAATAAAATCAATTAACCCATCCATATTTAAATCATAAAAATAAAAAAAGAATTCTGATTCTAAATTAGAACAAGGAATATTATAATAATTTAAAAAAGAAATTAAATCATTTTGACTTATTCCTCCTTTACAATCTCTATCTATTCTATTAAATATTTGAACTGGATTAATTGGGTAATTATTAATTAAATTTTGTTTGATTTTATCTATTTCTGAATCACCATTTGAAATTCCTAAAAAAAATTTAATTATTTTCTCTTCTGTGTCATTGGATAACATCTTTCTTTTTTTTTTAAATAAAAAAAATACAAAACTATTTATTTTTTTTCTTATTTTTAAAAATTTAAATTAAGAACATTAATATAAAATAAAAAAATATTTTAAAAAAATATTATTTTTATTTATTACTTTTGTCCTTGATTAATATGAGAATATTTATCTAATTGATCTCTTAAAACAATAACTTCTTCTGCTAATTGTGAACACATATGTAAATAATGTGTAGCAGTTTTTTTTGCTTCATTTCTAGCATTTTCTAAATTTTGAATTTTTTTCGCATAATCTTCTTTTTTCATATTTTTTGTACTTTTTCTTAACATTGTTATTTCTTCTTCTAATTTACCTTTTTCATTTTCTAATTGTTCAATTTCATCTTTTAAGTTTTTTATTAATGCCATATTATTTATATTTGAATTTGAGTTATATTCTAATTTGTTGTTATTTAAATTTTTTTGTTTTATATATTTGAAATCATTATTATTATTACCTTTCATTAAAAATTAATATTAAAATTAAAATATTTAATTTAATAAAAACATTTCTAAAAATTTTAAAAATTTATTTGTTAATCAAAAAAAATAAAAAAATTTATGCCTCGTCATCAATATTTAAATAATTATAATAAAAAAATATAGATATATTCATCTAAAATAAAACATGTTACATTCTGAGATATTAGATTATTTATATAATTTTTTACTTAATCATTTAGCAATAATAATAGTTATCTCAACATACACATTGATAATATTTATTTATTCCTTAATAATATATTTTAAATATCGTCCTCATTATAAACCACTTTACTTTCAATATGATCAAAATTCTCCAGTTGTAAATGTACATGATTTATATGATGAATTTAAATTAAAAGACAAATTATCATTTTGGAGAATATTTCTAGGAAGTTGGTTATTATTTCCAATTAGAATTCCATCAGGGATTTTTTTCTTTGTTGCAATGAATATTCAATTAAATTATCATTTAAAAAGATTAGAGCATCATGACACTGATCCAAATGAAAGAAAAATAATTGCAAATATAATTCAATATTGGCCAAAACTTTTATTTTTTGTAAATGGTATTACAATAATAGATAGAACAAATGAATTTAAATCTAAAAATAAAGAAAATGAAAATGATAATAAAGAAGAAGAAAAAAAATACAATAATTTAATATCAGAAGAATCAAATGAAACAAAATCATATGAAGAAATATATAAAAAATACTTAGGTGATGATTATGATTTTACAGATCAAAAATATTCATTAATAATATGTAACCATATAGGATTTTTTGAAGTATTAATAAATATGGTAAAACATCAATCAGGTTTTTTTGCTAAAAAAGAAATAGAAAATTATGCATTTGTAGGTCCAATTGCAAAAGCAATGAATTGTTTATTTGTTAAAAGAGAATCAGATGAAGATAGAGCAAAAATATTTGAAATATTAGAAAAAAGAGCAAAAGATTATTATGAAGGGAAAATTTTAGCACCTTTAGTTTTATTTCCAGAAGGTACAACAACTTGTGGTAGAAATCTATTAAAATTTAAAAAAGGAGCTTTTTACTCACTTTTACCAATTAAACCAGAAATTATTGATGTTTATCAAGAAGATGATTTTAGTTTAGCAGTTGGTTCATCACATGTAGTATTAAATTTTTTTAGGAGTATGGCATATTTTAGACATAGATTATATTATATTGATTTACCTGTTATTAGACCTACTGAATTTATGTTTGAAAAATATAAAGATTTAGGGAAGGAAAAATGGCAAATTTTTGCTGAAGTTACTAGGAAAATTTTATGTGAAATTGGAGATTTGAAACCTAGTAATAAACATTTAAGAGATTTAAATAGATATAAGAAAGCTATGAAAAATGGGAATTATACTAGTGAAGATTTTCTTTCTTTATGTAATGAAAAGGATCCTGTTTTAAATCAACTTGGAATTAAAGTGTAAATATGTTTTAGATTGAGATTTCTTTTATATTTAAGTAAATAGAAAATTAATATTTATATTAAATAAATAGTTATAAGTTCTTCTTTTATTAGTTTTTTAAATTAAATATAAAATATTTGAATTTTTTTTAAATTATATTATTGTATAATAAAATAAATAATATTCAAATATCTGATTTTAAGATTAATATTTATAAAACTATAATTTTTAATTTTTTCTATGCTCTATATTAAAGAATTTGGTTTTTTTACATAATTATATTTAAATTATGAATATCAATTAATATTTTAAAATAAAATATAAATTAATAAAGATTAATAAAATAGGTCAAAAATAAAT
>JAJJLH010002455.1:0-21337 GCA_023806865.1 Isotricha sp. YL-2021a | reverse complement strand
GTCCAGCCTCCAGAATGCTGTCTAACTGTTCCTTACTGATCTGACGTGAGTCAAACTTCTTGCAGGAATACCTGCTTCTTGCTAATTCAATGAAATCCATAATTCTAGTTGTTTTATTTGTATTGTTATAGTTCAACACCCTCTTCCGTCGATACTGCAGGCTGCACCTTCTTCTTGTGGTCTTGGTTCCAGCCCTACATCCTTCGAATAGAGTGTGACGGTTCCATCTTCCAGTACATAACAGGGAATACCCAGGTCATCTACAGCCTTCGCTTCATCGAAAGCGGGATTCGTGTCACGGAGCTTTATAAACTGCTTCAGGTTCCTGACATGTTTGCCGATGTCAATCACCTCGAAATTCGGATTTCCCACCACTTGCTTCTCTACGTACTCGCAATCTGGGCAGGTATGCATCACATACATCTTAATCATAGTAGTGTTGTTTTTGTTATTACTATTTGTTCTGCTACAAAATTACGAAAAATACTCCAATTTTTGCTCACCAACTATCAAATGAACGTCTATTTTATGCTAAATTTGCTAAATCAGACATAGTTTTGCTATATTTTGACTACATTTGCAAAACGAATTATTAATGCGACATAAATATATGAAACAAGAATATGCAAGGGTTTCAGTAGAAATGCCCGAAAACGAAGATAAGAAATCTCTTCGTCAGGAACTGACTTACGAGATAGAGAACAACGACATCCAAGATGAATATACCATCAAGTTCTGATTATGGAAAAGAAAAGCGATACCTACCAGATTGCCGCCGACATCCAATGGGAATATGCGGGTGACGGCATAGTTCGTCAAATCATGGGTTACGATGAGCACTTGATGATGGTGAAAGTGAAATTCAACCAAGGAGCTATTGGGTCACTCCATCAGCATCCTCATACCCAAAGTACCTACGTTGCCAGCGGATGTTTTGAGGTGACTATTGATAAAGAGAAGAAAGTTCTCCGTGCTGGCGATGGCTATTATGTCGCTCCTGACCTGCCACATGGTTGCGTCTGTCTGGAGGCAGGTGTTCTTATTGATACCTTCAGCCCTATGCGCGAGGATTTCTTGAAATAAGAGATATCCGTGATTACTTATTTGCTTAGAACGCCGCAGCCGTGAACGCTATAATTGCTGTGTTGCCGAAGATGCCCCCATGCCTATAGGTTCGTTCTTCAAAGAGAAAGAAAGCTAAGAAGGAAGGAACGACTAACCGCCACGGTTGGTCGCTCCTATACATCAGCTTATTTATTTTCATCAATTGTTGACTTAATTGTACTTAAAGCATCAGGATGTGCACTTAAGATAGGTGTAATCACCTTGAAGCTTCTTCTGCAAGTCGTGTTAGTCGGATTAAAAGTCCTTTTTGCGAAACATCAGGCAGCTCATTCATATGGATACAGAAGTATTTGTCATCTCTTTCATTCTTATGATTTGAATCTCTTTTCTTGGGTTCATTTATTCGATTAAGGAGGTATATGATATTGTCATATCCCCACATGAACGAATTATCATTGTATTTGAAATATACCCTCCAATTCCAATAAACTCCTTGGTTACATGAATTATCATCAGCATTAACTTCTATGTTTGGATGGGACAGCATATTATTACGACGAAAAGAGTAGTTACTTTCTGTGTCAATCCAATCAAAGCAGTAAGCGTAGTTCCTTCTATATGGGAAGAAAGTCAACACGCCTGCAGTCCAGTGGAGTCTCCATTCAGATCCGTTACTTACGATTTTGCCGTAACGATAGTAAGGCTCCTCCTCTAAGAATTTTGTTTCAGATAACAGCATCTTAATATGATTAGCTGATTTAACCCATTCCCCTCTTCCGTCCTCAATGCTAATAAACGTGAGTTTATCAAGGTTATCCGTTGTCAACAGAGAATGTACTTCCTTATAGTAATTTGGTTTTGTACCATGAAGAATATTTTCCTTCCAAGCTTCTGCACTGGTGTCATAGATATATTGCTCAACAAGTTGATCCCAATGATGGACTATACGGATTAAGGCTTTGGTGAGTGGCAGAGCATATTCCTTCCTTATCTCTCTGTCATCGAAGTAAGTGTGCGCATGTAAGAGTTTCACTTTGAAGCACTCAATATCCTCTACAAACTCCTTGCTATCATGACGCAACAAACAAGCTATGTTTCCTTTAAAGAACTGCATTAACTCTGCTTCTCTAATGAGCGGAATCCATTCTGCCTTGTGCTCTCCGCATAACAATTTTGCCTTGAAGCGTTCCTCTTCCACCTGCTTAGCTGCGAAATTAGATCGTATTTTTTCGTCAGAAGCGAGGAATAGGAGGATATTCTCACTTCTTGGGCGTAATTCCTCAAACAGACGTATGGCACCAATCATTGCTTCCTCATTGTTCAAGTTGCTATTTTCGACGATATTCCATACGAAGCGCATCCATTGTTCAAATTGCTCTTTGTTGAATATTTCATTATATTCAAAATAGCAACATACGGCATGGAATACAGCTCTTTGTTTTTGGCTAACAGTTGTTACCTCCACAATTGTAGGCTCACCATCTTTTCCTGTTTCTTTGATAATATATTCAGGAATAAAGGCGAAAACATCAGTTTCTTCCCAGTATGGAGCAATCTTCACACCATTCCATCTTGCAAATAATTTTTTCAAAGATTTAATTGTTTCTGGTGTTAGAATCTCGCCATATCCTTTCAGTCCATCGTAGTTTTCTTTGCCTTTATAGAGGTCTTGATAGAGTTTAATCTGCTGAGTTTCCTGTACGTTACGTGAAGTAGTGGCAATCAGTCTGTCAAGAAAATAACGGCGCAAAAACCTAAAGTATATGTCATCCACCTTAAAGACACCCTTAGAACTCGCATCCTTCCAAAAAACATCCGTCCACTCATTGTCAAGGAGAGAGGCAGATTCATGATTGAACAGTTTTTCGTTGGGTTTGTCCACGTCTGGAGCGTAACCAATTAGATCAGCTTTAAAGTTTTCAAAGTCCGTCAGTTGTTTACCTCTGGCATTCATCTTTATATAAAGATCATCCGATAGTGGAAGATCTTCATCCTTCATATCCTTAAAGAGGAAGTGAATGGGACAATCATCAGCTAACAACCGTTCCCAATAAACAGAGCAGTTGTTGTCACCAGCAAGGAACTCCTCTATACCATCTTGAATATCCACTTTTTCTGAATTTGTAATATTCGTTCCTCCAAGCGTTCTAAGCATTCCCTGAATAGTAGGGTCTAGCTTGTATTTAGAGTAAAACCATGTCTGGTCTTTAATGAAATCCACTAGTTTCATGCCACTCTGATTGAAGGCCTTTGTGTCCATGTTGCAAAGACTTTTGCAGAAATCGCGTGAGGTTATACGGGTTTCATAAGTAAACTGGCTGAGCCACTCTTCTGCAGAAGCAAGGTTGTTCGTCCTTACTGCGAGATACCAGTGCAGAAGCCATAATGTGGTTAGACGTTGTTGTCCATCCAATGGCCACATAGCACCATGTTCATTAGTGCCATAAACGAAATCAAGGCTCAAACTATCTTTGCCAGACTTATCTTGCAGAGCCTTAATCATCTTTCCGATCAGACGCTCACGAAGATACACCTTGTTTTCACGTCCCTGCGCGTAATCACGCTGTATAATTGGAATTTCTATGCGTTGCTGACGCAGTATATTATATAATGTCTGAAACATAGTCTTTAACTTTATATTTCTGGGATAAGATACGATATATATTCTTCAAATAAGCTTCGGCATCATTTTTTGTCCAGACTACCATGCTTCCCGATGTAGGGCTATAGTATTTCATGAAAGCCTGTTTCGTGCAAGGTGGAATAAATGCAGATTGGGCCCTGCACTCTACTGGAACTTCAAACCCTTTTTCCTTATTGAATGTAGGTGTTGGATAATATACACCCTGTTCCTTACCTATGATTGTACGACGTTTGGCTGGAAAGATTGCGTTTCCATAGCTTCTATTTGTACTTTCGTCTAGCAGTGTGAAGTTCCATACCATGTTTTTCTCTTCTTCATTGAGGTATTCTTCTGCTTTTCCTTCTGGAAGAATCTCCTGCGCAAGTTTATCAAAAATACGCTTACGTTCTGTCTCATTATCGTTGTCCTGCATATTAAGACAGAAGTTTTTAATGTCTTTTCTCTGTTCATCAGTCGAGATAATATATGTTGTCAGAAGCCATTCCTTCTGCTCATTGAAACTTGTGAGGTCATTTGAAGTATTGGAGTCAATGTGTTCTACGTCCCATTTTTCCTTTTTGTAAAGATTGAACGGAAATTTGGTAAAGACACTCTGTCCATATTCCTTCTGCACTATAAGTCCTTGTTGGATGACTGATTCAACATTATGTAAGAGCAATAATGGACGGCATTGTGTCTTCGGGCAACCTTTCTGCTCGTATATTTTTCCAAGGTCTGCACAATCATTCAGAGTAATGTTAATTTCACCAATGAGATATTCCTTGAACTTTCCAATAGTCATATTTGGCTTATTCCATTCAGTGAGGTATTTGAAGAGGATTGCTTGCTGTGCTGCAGGATTCCCTTTCTGTCGTGTGGATTCCTTAGGACGAGCCATCAAGTATCCTATATAGTGGTAAAGTTCAAGATGCGTGAACCACTCGTAGAGTGTGCTATATATCTTCTTGACCTCCTCCCAAACGATTTTTAGCGTAGCCTCGCTGTATTTCTTATTATGGAAATAACTATAAAAATAGCGAAAGACATGAGATTGGTCGGTGCCAATATCCTCAGAAGGTTCACCCAATACGCGTTGGCTGCACATTAATTCAAAGATGAAATCAATGCGTGTTTCCTGCGTATAGGTGTCATCGTGAAAAAAGAGCCAAAATTCATCATTTTGCAACATGGCTTCTATCTCGTTCCACTGTGAAGCGATATCCTGTTGTAGGAGCCGAATCCTCTCATAATTTTCATCTGATGGGAAGTTAGAACGATTGAGCAGGATTGCTTTAATCAGTTCTGCTGAAGTAAGCGGTATTTTATCAATGTTTAAGCGAGTAAACACCTCTATTGGGTCTTGTGTATCCGTATCATACCATATGAATTTAACCTTATCTAGCAAGACTTTTGTGAATTCCTTTATATATTCCTCATTCTTACTTTGTTTCCAACGAAGAATGAAGTTACGTGCCTCAATCATGTGATAGAAGTCAATATTCTCCTTGGCTTCCTCTGTCGTCCGATTGAGAATATAGCTGAGGAACATCTGGCTTTTGGGCCTTGTCTGATATTGCAGCTTATATTTCTCCTGATTCAAACAGGAAAGAATGATATTGATGGTGGTAAGTCGTTGCTGTCCATCTATCACGTCCCAGGAAGTGCCGTGTTCCTTCACCACAAGCGGTTGTATGCAGTAAATACCTTTTGCTCCCTTTTCGCAGAAATCTTCAATATCTTCAATCAACTCGCTAACCTGTTGCGTAGTCCATCTGTAACCGCGTTGGTATGATGGAATATGAAAATCTAAGCAAGTCAACTCTTTAATTGCCACTGGGTCAATTGTCCTGTGTTTCATATATAGTTTAATCTTTAATTTCTTAACCATAATATCTGCTCTATGATGGATGACTTTTGTTGCAAAATCTACATAGCGTTCCGCTTCAAGCAAGTAATCGTCAGCCGTCATGTCAAAGTTCCTCCAATAGAAGAATCCTTTAGATGATATAAAAGGCTTTCCATCGTTATTAAGGTAGTCTTCCCACAGTAATGCTTGGGAAAGGCTTGTAATACCATCATCATTCATATATGGGCGAAAAGCCTGCTCATTAAGCATTATATGTTTCTTAAGAGGATAGTCTGCATCTTCTTTCTTCTCCAACACGGATTCTAAAGCAACAAGGAATTGATCGAAGAAGTCATGCCAGATATAGTGGCATCCACGGTAAGTATTCATAGTTTCGTACTCACCGTTGTATTTGTGTCCGATATTCGGCAGCACACACATGTTGCCAATAGTGCCACATACACAGTTTTGAAAATATTCCACCTTTGATATAAGTTCTTTAGAAGGGCTGAACTTATCCAATCCGGGATGAAGCGAATCATTACAGGGTCTTCCAAACATCGTATTGTACGTGTTCATAGTATCACCTCTGAATGTATAATCTTCGAGAGTATCCATAGTAAGCCCTTGCCATGCGTCGGAGAATAAAACACAATAGATTGCACGCATTAAATTTGTGTCATCCGAATCAAACTTTCGATTTGGACAACCATACTTCTCGTCTTCTCTTAGATCATAGAGCCGGAAATCAATTATTTCGTCTAGATTATCATGCAGATACTCATGAATGAAATCTTTTATGAGCTTTAGCGGGTCAATCTTCATATTTATATTCTAATTATAGTATTTCTCTTGCTATCCAAGCACATGCCTCTGCATCGGCAAGTGCGTGGTGATGATCCTCTAAGGAGTAACCACAGGCAGCTGCAACAGTCTGCAACTGGTGGTTCTCCAAATCTGGAAGGACCCGACGTGAAACACAAAGTGTGTCGTAGAACTCATAGTCGGGATAGTCCATCTGATAAACACGGAACACGGCTTTCAGACACCCTTCGTCAAATGGCTTATTATGAGCCACAAGTGGTAAGCCCTCTATCAAAGGCTCTATCTGCGCCCATACTCTCGGAAATACTGGAGCTTCTTCCGTGTCTTCTTGGCATAGTCCATGCACTTGAGAACACCAGTAGTTATAATAGTTTGGCTCTGGCTGGATGAGAGAGTAGAATGAATCTACAATCTCAGCATTACGCACTATAACCACTCCAACAGAGCAAACGCTGCTGCGCTCATTGTTTGCCGTTTCAAAATCTATAGCTGCAAAATCTCTCATGTCTTATCTATTAAAATGGATAGCGGATGCTCAGATACTGAATCCAATTCTGGAATTCTTTGGTTTTTGGGAAAAACTGATCAAGTAAATCAATAAGAGATTCTATGGTGATGTAGCCAAATGTTGAGCGCCCTTCATCTGTGAGGAATCTTTCGTACGCAGGCAGGACCTCGACAAAATGCGGATTTCCTTTAGGATAGAGAGTTATACTATGGAACTTTTCTACCTTGTCTTTTCCAATATTCTTATTTCCTACCATACTTGCCCCAAGTATATGGTTCCTCCATATTTGACGGAACTCATCCCTGCAGAGGTCAGTTTCTCTAATGGGCTGATTTGTTATCTCTGGAATAAACCAGCCACATGATTTTGTTACCTGGGCATATTTTGACAGCTCGTTTTCCATTACTTCACGAAACTCCGTTGTCCCACTAAATGGATAACCTTCTTCGGTGTACTTTACTTCAATGCCAATACCACAAGTCTTACCATTATGCAAATATTCTATATATGCATCGAATGAGGTGTTGTCGTTCAGACATTCAGTTTTGTCTGGTGCCCATTCAATTCGGATGTCTGTCACCTCATCAATCTCATCAACACCAAGAATCTTGTTGAAAACAAGCGTTGTGGCATTGATATCTTGCTTCATGGGAATGAACACGTTCCAAGGTATATGTTCACTACGCAACATATTGGCAAACAAGCCGTCATGCTGCTTAGCGGTAAGCCGATGATAACGTTCTTTTATCCCTTCAAGAATTTCTTGCCGGAATTCTTCGCAGAAATTGAGTCCAGCGTTAGCATCATCTGGCATAAGGAAAGCTCCATATTTCCCATATTTATCATCTGGATCAAAAGGAACTTTCAGAAAGTTTGTTCTGAAGTCAGATTGATGAGTACGTGCACTTCTTTTAAAAGGCTTGTCACCCTTATAAATCATAGGTTCTGTAGTGTTCATATTTATCCTCATTTTTTCTTAATTCTTAATATTCTTGGACTTGCTTGTGATTTTTGATAGTGCTGGGAATTTATATCTTCATACTCATGTTTATAGCACCATATACTATTGTCTGGGCCATGTTGTATCGAGAACGGCTTTCCATTTTGAGCAGCAAGCACCTGTAAAATGCCGGCCTCAAAACGGGACAGGAATACAACTTTATCATCGCAAATCCATTCGCCATTATCATTACGAATCAGGTGCCAAGTATTATCTTTATCCTTAGTTTCCATCAGGCATATTCAAATATGGGTACGTTTATAATAACTTCTTCTGATTCGTCGCCATTATCAGTTGTAGGCACAGACAGACGAAACTCCTCATTTCGCATATTGTCATCAACAAGCAATGTCAGCGGAAAGATATTGCTATCATCGTTTAACACAGGATAACCACTCTCATCAAATTCTGTCATGAAGGCAGAATCGATACCATAAACATAGACTTTCTTGCTTGCCTTGTCCATTACATGATTGACATATGGGTCTTCTATTGGGTCAAAAGAGTTACCTTTCGTCAAGTCCATACCATATATAAGGAAAGGGGCAGCATTATTGGAACGAGCAAGAAGTGCCATCGTCTGTGAATTTGCATATAGGTTATATGCATACTCAGTGGAATGACGGTTGTGAAAGTCTATTTCACATTCTTTGATATAATCACGGAATGTTTTGCCATCCAAATACCTTCTTCCATCTTGATTGAAGTCAGAAGGTTTGTAATAGTAGGTCTCAATTATCTCTTTTTCCATAAACGACAAACAATATTATTTGTCCTCCTTATATTTATTCCACATTCTCTTTATCTTACCTGCAACCTCCTTACGGAGCCAGAGAGGTTCGAGCACTTCCATGTCCTCGCCATTCCAAAGCAATTCCTGCTGGAAGTCAAACTCAGGACGGAGCTTGAAAGTGAAGATGCTATACTCCTCGTTGCGCTCTATTTCTTCCTGCGACTCATGCATCTTCAAGTCACGGATATAGTTGGCCTGTCCCGCAGATACCTTTAACTTAACTGGCTGGATTTTGACAGACTGTTCAGCAATGATTCCAAAGCAGCCCTCAAAAAAGTCTTGGGCCGTCCAATCCTTTGGCATTTCGAAAGTCTCATCTGTTGTATGAAGGTATGTAATGCGATCGAGCGCGTAGATGCGTGGGCCTTTCTCGTAATAGTAAGGATCTGTACTTCGCGCTACCATGTACCAACGCTGACGGAACAGCTTCACACAATAAGGCTGCACATCGAAGTTGTTTTCCTCGTCTTTCCAGTAACTGTGATAGGTCATGTTCAGCACTCGACTTTCCTTCATGGCCTCAATGATAGGTTGTAAGTAGTTTTGCCCTGAAGGAACATATTCCAGAATAATACGGTCTTTGATGCTCTGACTGTTCGCTAAGGCGTTACTTACACAGAAAGTATTATAAAGCCAAGAACGAAGCCCATTCTTACTGATGTCCTCTTCATTCTCGATGTAGTAACAGTATTCGCCACGCCCTTCATTGGCGATATTGATGCCAAACATATCCCAGATAACATAACGCCAATTGTCGAAGGTGCGCTTAGGAATTTCCACACCTCTGCTGATGTCATCGCGAAGCCATAGCTCGTTAAGCTCCTTGAACGAAATCTTATGTTTGCGATAAATGGTCTCTATTACCCAAACGTATTTCGTTATCAAACTTTGTCCTCTATCGTTGTCCATATTTCTATGATTTTTCTGCAAAAGTAAGACAAGGGTACGCCAAACTGTAGCAGAGCTTAGATATTTCTTGAATATTATGTCTTTTTTTTACGCTACATTATCAGATGCATTTTTCTTATCGCATCCTGCATGATGTCATAATGATCAAATGCCAGATGTGGCAAGTCCGATAGTGGCCACCACTCTGCATTGGCAGCATCATCTTGACCAGAGACAGCAATCGGCTCATCGATGACGGCGAGATAAGCAACAGTGATGGTTCTCCCTCTTGGGTCACGATCAATCTTGGAATACACTCCAATCTGATGAATATATGAAATTTGAAGTCCTGTTTCCTCTTCCAGCTCCCTGATAGCACACTGTTCTGTAGTCTCATCCATATTCATAAACCCACCAGGGAAAGCCCATGCCCCTTTGAATGGTTCATCAGCTCGTTGGATAAGCAGCACCTTTGGCTCTGCCTCCTTCGTAATAACGATGCAGTCTGCCGTAACAGCTGGTCTTGGATATTTGTATGTATATGCCATAATCGATAAATTACAATTCCTTGAATGCCTCCAGCAACATCTTCATGCCCTCTGTTGCTGTGGTTCTAAAATGAGTGAAGCCTAATTGAGTGCATTGATCCATCTCTCCTGGGTCAATTACAAACTTAGGAACTTCATGGTGGGCATAGTTAATAAACCCTGCTGCCGGATAGACCTTCAGCGATGTTCCGATGACCACGAAGATGTCCGCCTTGCTCACGATGTCAATGGCAGCATTCATACTGTCAACATACTCGCCAAACATCACGATATAGGGCCGCAGTTGCGAACCATCCTCTGCCTTATCCCCAATTTTGATGGGTGTTGTCAGCGGATATTCCTTCACACATGTCGTGCGATTATCCATCGAGCAGACCTTGCTCAGTTCCCCATGCAGATGGATGACCCGCGTCGAGCCAGCCCGTTCATGCAGGTTATCCACATTCTGCGTTATCACCGTCACCTCATGCTCTTTCTCCAGCTCTGCTATCATGCGGTGAGCATCGTTCGGCTCCACCTCGGCCAGTTTTTTCCGCCTCCAATTATAGAAATCAAGGCACTTCTGCGTCTCATTATAGAGGGCATCCGTACTGGCCAGGTGAACCCACTCCTCGTTAGTCCACATGCCATCCTTACCACGGAATGTACTCAATCCGCTTTCAGCACTAACGCCCGCACCTGTCAGAAATACTATATGTTGTCGAGTCATATCACTCCATCTCATCTGGGTTGTCGTAAAACTCCATCGCTGCGAGAGCTTCGTCATCATTGCTGAATTCCGAATCCTCCTCGAAGATTTCTTCCACTTCGTCGGCAACTTCCCTTTTCTCCACTTGCTCTATCTCCACCTTCTGTTTCTCAGGTGTAAACGAACCAACCTTACCTGCTTTTATTCTATGTCTCATATTGATTCATATGTTGAACTTTCAATTTCTAAATTAACCATTCTCGTATATAATCGAGTTATCTCCCCTTCTTACAGTTACCTTTGCAGGTCCTCTAATCTGGAACTGGCGTCTTTCTTCCTTACTGTTAAAGGACAGTATCTCATGATACAACCGTATGCCCTCTTCTTCGGAGCCAGGATAAGGAAGGGCAACGACACCTCTACAGATAAAACCTGTTGACGGAACGGTAAAAGAAATTAAAACGACGAGAAACCGATATTCGTTAACAATGGCGATATATACCCCATCTTCCCTTTTCGTTGGCATGGTATCTTGATCTCCAATTATAAAAGTATCATGAAGTATATCTTTATCAGGATTAAGTATCTGGTCTCTTATTGGTTTTAAACTATCATTCAAAATGTAATAATACCCCAGCTTTCGAAAAGCATATAGATACGCAGACTTTAGTACTGCGATTCTTGCCGCTTGGACATTACTCTTTTCCTTTTTTACGTGGAGATTGACTTGAATCGAATAATTTGCACCATCACTTTTCACGCTGTTTACAAAATCATCCACGGCATTAGGTGGGTTGGTCTTACTTCTTATGTCGAAACAAATAGTTTTTTCTTCATCTATCCGAACTTTCGTATGAACTTTCTTTCCATGAGAATTTAAAACGGCATCTGCATTCTCTAGTTGTCGGTTCTTATTTCCATATTGCAATTCCAACTCATGCAACAACCAGTTATCAATATCGTGTCCACACTTACTGTTGCATTTCTTGCAGGTAACAAGAATGGGGCTTCCACCCAAAGACTTGGGAGGAACATCTTCCAAAGTTAATACATCACCTACTTTATCACCAAGTTCTTGTAAATTAAATGTTTTCTTACACAATGGACAAACATAGTATCCCTTGATTGGAAATTCTTTCCCATCTTCATCCTGAAAAGGCATCTCACTGATGGCTTGTGAACAAAACTCTATCAGACGACTACGCTTATCCTTGTTGCTCATTGTTTAATATCGTTATCAGTTTCAAATTTCTCAGGCCAGTAATCTTCTGGCTGTGGGAAATCAGTAGGAATATACCGCCAGTTGAATGGCAAGTCCATAGCATCCATCTCTTCCGCATGCTTATTCATCAGGCCATTTTCAACGCTGTAAAGATAGATGTTTTTGAGGTAATGTACCATCACATTAACCGGTGGCCAGCATTCTCTGATGGTGAAGTACCATTGAAACAAATCCATGTTCCCCTTGGAGGAATTGCACGACTTGCAGACCATGATGATATTGTCTATCTCGTTGGCACCACCCTTGCTCCTTGGAAACACATGGTCTTTTGTCAACTTTGATGATTCCATCTCCTGGCCACAGTACCAGCAATAGTTATTGTTTCTTATCTTCTCGATATTGAAATCAAAGAGGTCGTGGATATTCCAACGACCATCTTTATAAGCCTTGAAAGCTTTTGCGCGAATCATAAAGCACAGGCGGTCATACCTTGGCTTGCCTTCCTTTAATGCCACAAAAAGCATCTGAAGATTGGCGTAAGACCAAAAAAGGTACTCACCGAAGTTCGCGTATGTCCGTTCCTTCTTTGGCATAGCAATTCTATTTATGGCTCAAACTCCAACTGCACTGGCTCTTTCGGCATCGGCTTTATCATAGAATCAATATACTTCACCTCGTCTGGCGACAAATCATATTTTTTATACAAATCATCATCATTCCACGGATGAGAGAAGTCCTGCATGGGTACGAAATGGTAAACGCCGGACATAGCATCCTGAGTTATCTTCATAGATGACACCAGAATGCGGAACAAACGGGTTTTCAAGTAGCTAATGAAGTTCTTGGCTTCATCAATAGAATTGAACTTGGCATAGACGAATGTCTGAGAACAAACAGACATAGGCTCAGCCAGTATTGGTTCACCAAGCACAATCTTATCATTACCAGAGCCACCTGCCTTGGGAATGAACACCTTTACGGCATCTACGTCCTGGCCGTTCTTCCGAATGTCAGACTTACGAACAAAGCCAATCTTTCTGACGCTGTTTCCCCAATAGTACAACTTCACATTGAACTCATCCGTCTGCGTATCGCTTACATCGAATGGATTCTTTTTACTGGTTTTGGGGTTGGTAGGAATGCCAAATGGGGTGTCTGCTGAGATAATCGATTCAACCACACCTAAATTCTCCTTACGGGCTTGAGTCATCACCTTGTCAACTATCTTAGCCAGTTTCGGCTCACGAATAATCACATCAAGGTCTTTTAGATTCAGCAACTCTGATTCTGATTTTTCGCCCTTTATGAGAGAGTATTTGCAATCTCCGTCATGCTCAGCATCCATCAGATAGAAGCACACACCACCTTTGATTTCCACTTCTTTGGGGAATACCTCGCTTGGGTCGTTGTAGGCAGTCAACGATGAAACTTGACCGCAATTAAGCATTCTTTCGCGGAACGGGTCAAGCAAATTAGACCTTCCACCGGTAAACCACTTCGATGGAATGATAAGCGAGGAGAAAGTATGTGATATTGTCTTTGCGGCATCGCTGAAATCCTGGAAGATTGGCGCATCATTAGTACCGCCAGAACCACCTTCGTCCTGATACGGTGGATTGCCTACTGCTACTGTTATTCCCATATTCTTCAATTCGTTTATGATCTCTTCGCCACGTGGGCCAATGAGGTCGTATGAGTTATATTCTATTGAGTTATATTCTTTTTTAATGTTCTCTACCGGCATCTCCAATGCTTCATAAACCCTGCGGGTAAACTCGTAGGCAATGGATGATGTTGGTATCGAGTAAATTTTATCTTTGTACGTATTGCCAAACTCCTGAATGATAGCCGATGCAAATTCGCCCTCTTTCGAGGCAATATCAAGGAACTTAGCATCTGCGCCAATACGTTCACGAGGAATCTGCTTGAGCACTTTTCTTGCTAAATCAATAGGAGTTACCACTTCAGATTCTGACCAACGACCAAACTTCTTCATGGCATTTTCCACTCTTTCTATGGGTGTCTTGCTCTCATCATTAGCAAGGTCGTTGATGTTCTGTATTTTGTAGTCAAGCTCGCGGAGGACGTTCGGATTCAGATGTTTGAAAAGCAAATTTAGCGTAATTTTGCTAATCGAAAGATGGTTTGCAATTCGTTTATGATTCTGATTACTATCTATTACGTTCAAGATGTCTTGAAGTGACATAACACGCTCCTTTGTGAGGAAGGCAAAAAACAAAATACGAGAATACAACGTGGCTAGTCGCTTCTCATAAGAATCATCTTCGTCCTTCTTCTTATTGCCAGTTGTTGAGTCACCATCATCTGTAGGTGGGGTGTCAACATCTCCTAAGTCAATGTCATCTTCCCCTTCTTCCTGAGTTGGCTTCATCTTCAAACCACCTCTCGAACCTATTGGTTGCTGACGCATAATCTCCTCTCGAAGGGCCTCAATGTCAAGCAAAGAACGATCTACAGGAATATCCATCGCCTCGTCAAGCACACTCCTTTCGCTGGAATATTGACGTATGAAGTTCAATATGTCGTTAGGCGTAACCTCCTGGAGTTTGTCTTTGTTCAACCAGATTACAGGCGATACTTTCAACTCCTTTTCTATACGCTCCAGCAGGTTACGGTTGCCATTGGCATCTGTGTTGATGTCATAAATGTGGGCACGTAACTCCTGAAGGAAAAACATACGGTCTGGATCAAAGTCAACAAGCAGCGTCTGAGGCTTCATGTTACGCTTGGCAATCTCACCAGTCTCTGTCTGATAGATTCTGGTGTATGGATTTTGCAGGCGGAAAACTGCCTGGTCATATTCTTGTGGTGATGCTGTTTCTTTCAGATAGAGCATCGTGTCCCATTCTGGCACCGTTGAACCTGTCAACATTCGTTGAACGGTAAGCGTCAGAGTCTTCTTATTCTCATCCTCGCAATCAGCTATTTTCTTCTTTACAACTTCCAGATTCCGATAAATGCTTTCATCGTCAACACCTGTAATATTCAGTATCTCGTATTGAGAAAGATTCTTGAAGAGATCTTTGTGATTCTTGATGAGGGATTCCATTGCATCACATGATGCACGATAGGGTAAAACCATCACAACGTGGTGGCACAAATCACCTTTCTTAATGCGCTCGTTGTCAAGAAATCCCATAACGTTCGCATCTTCCTTTGAGCCATCAATGACTTGCAAGAAATCAAGGACTTCCTGTTCGTGTTTGAATACAAGGTGCTTGCCTTCATCGTCCTTCTTTAGAGACTGAGGACAGAACAATTCACGGAAAGCGGTGGATATGCCGGCCTGTTTCAGTTCCTCCAGTTTCTTTATTGCTGAAGCATTGAGGTTGAAGGCAAACCTTACCATCTGAGGAAAGCCAAAATACGGATTCTCCCATTCTTCTTTGGTATCAAGGTTTTCTTCGTCCCACTTCTGGCTGGCCTCGATGATGTCTGTAAACTGACAATAACTGATAATGTCCTCATCAGTAAACTCACTTCCCATCAGGATTCGATAGGGAGTGCCAGAAAGGTGCAACTGAACTTTGCTTTTCAGTTTGCGTGTCTGTTCTATTAAGTCATCTACAGACTCATCATTGTGCTTTTTCTCCTGTTTCAGAATCTTGTCATCAGATGCTTTCGTCAGTACTGAACCATAGTGCTCGGCACGTGCGCCAAAATGGGTCTCGTCAACAATCAGCAAATCTATCTGCTTTTCGAAAAGCTCTTTGTGGCGCTCCTTGATTTCAGTACTGCTTAGGTCTTGAAGTGTCAGACACAAAACAAGTTTCTGATGTTGCCTTTGGGCATTTGTCAACAGATTGTTATCGCGTTTCAGTTGTTCACTTGTGACAAACTGATATTCCTCGAAGTTCTTGAACTTCTCAACGGTTTTCTGCCATTCTCCCTTCACATCTGCTTTTGCAGAAACAACCAATACCAGACTCGCATTCATCTGCTGAGCGCAACACATAGCAGTAAAGCTCTTGCCGAAACGCATCACGGCATACATCAGCAAGTGAGTACGTTTGTTTTTGATGGCTGCATTAAATCTGTCAATGGCATCTTGCTGGTTTGGACGTGGAGTCAAAGGCTCATCATCGCGAGTATAATGGAAGTCCTCACGTATGCGGCCATCCTGCATCGAATAGAACTGGTAGCGGCCATCATTCTTCGTGGCACTATCCGTTATATCATCTATAGCCTCGTTAATATCGTCAGGAATCGCATTCTCGAAAAACTCATTGGAAAAGTACGGCAGATTTGGGAACTTCTCTCGCGTAATTCGGCTACGATGCTTCTCATTTAAAACAAACTTGTGAACTTCCAGGTCACGGAAATACCTTTCGTCAACTCTTGCTTCACGCTCGTAAAGCTTTATTAAGTCTGTAAATCCCTTGTTGCGCCACTCATTCAAACGAACTTCAACAGGGCGATATGTATCACCTATCTTCAAATAGTCCGGCACGGTGTTTGTCCTGAAAGCGTAGATATGTGGTTCTACACGTCCTATGATGATTTTATCGACTATTTCTGTATTCATGACAATCTTTCTTTCTTAGCCAGTCCGTTGTACTTATGGAAATAAATGGGCTCACCAGTGTCCCAATCCATCATCTTAACATAGATGCCGTTGTGCTTATGAATAAGCCCCTTCTTACAGCCAAGACAAGGAAACTCTTTTCGAATAACTTCACCTGTCATCAAGTCCTTAGTTTCTTCAACACGAGTATGGCAGCTACGAGGAATAACGAACTTCAAACCATCCATTTGGAAGATATTCCACGAAATGATGTCTGCTATTTCCTTTACCTGCTCAATGGCTGGTTCCTCGCCAAAACGATCTTCATGATAGTCGAAGAACGACATCAGAAGATTCTCGCGAGCCAACAATAGGTTATCACCTTGCCACTCAAAACCAAGTGTTCCCTTATAGGCCATCTTAGTCCAATATAGCCAATCCTCATGCGTAGTGGTATTCTCGTTGACGATGCGTAATTTTCTGTCGAGCCATCCGATGCGCTTGCTTAAATCTGTTATAGCTTCACCTGTTACCGTGTCATAGCGACTTGCCAAGAAGGGAGCTTCGCCGCATGTAATTTCTATCACGCCCATGCTGACATACTCCTGCCAAGTCTTACCTTCAGGAAATTCTACCTTCTCTGCCGTAGGCGTCCAAAGATGCTTTCCCTTTTCTGTTGTCACAATATTGAATACCGGCTTACGATTGAACCATCTTTCATCAACACCGTTGTTCATATTGTTGCAAATCCATGAGGGGGTAAAGACTTCAGCCATCTTTCTGGCTCTCAGTTTTCGTTCCTCCTCACTCTTTGCCACACGTGGCTGAATCACATTCTTGTGCTCTCCTGTAATTAACTCAGGCGTTATATGCTGGAAGAATGTATAGGCATCACCCATCGAGGCATAGTCATCCGTTGCCCAGATGATGTTCTCACCTGTAGTACGGTCAAGAAGCAGCTTGTCAAGTATGCCGTTTCCCAACCCAAGCAGATAATCCTCTTTTATATCAATGCCATGCATATACTCAATTCTTAAGACAATAACTCTGGTATCATTTCTTCAAAAAGGCACTCACAACACAATTGCTGCCAAGCATATCCTTCTTCTTTCTTAATATCAATGAAGCGTTTATCATCAATGATGGTATATCCGAAAGCGTTTATACATTGCTCTATCTCAATCTCTTTATAGTGATTCAAATCAACAGAAGCCGACACGACTTTATGAAATGGGCCATCATCCACACGCTGAATATAGTGCCAACAATGTTCGTTTTCCTCCTTGGCAAATTGCAGGCAATCAGGGTCTGTACAAACATACGCCGACAAATCGATAATGCCGAGTTGTAGCATCTCGTTGTAGCAATCTGTCAAACTGATGCCAGAGTCAGCCACGTATTGTTCTACCAGTTCGTGTATATCTTGATTCATATTGTTGCGTCCTATTTAGTTTGCAAAGATACGAATTATTCTTGAGATAAACGTGAATTGACTCAGAAATTACACATTATTTAATAGAAAGCGCGTTATAGTATCATTTCAATGGCTTCAAAAAAGAGAACTGGCAGCTCGTAGTCTGTCAGTCCTCGATAGAGATGAATGGCTGACCACCAGGTTAGTTGGCTTCCAGCCGACTGATGTCGCGACTCGACCAAACAAGCAAGCTTGATGGTTCTCACTGCTTCATCAGTTTTGGTCGGCGTAGTCCCACTCATCAGGCTCGGTGAGGATCTCTAGCACAGTGCCCTTGGTTGGCATCTGGAACGAACCAGTGTAGGTTCCGTCGTTCTCAGTCAGCGTGATGCGGTTGCCGTTGACCTTGGCAATAGGCTCCTTGCCCTCAACAGGCACGACGCTGATGTTCACGTTAGAGCCGGAATGCACGTTGTCGTTGCTGTTAATCTCTTGCTCGCTGTCATCGGTCACGTTTGACGTACCATTGCCGTACTTGTAGATGACCAGTCTGTAGTCACCCTCGGTGCCGCTCTGTGAACCACTGTTGCCGCTGGTGTTGCCACCCGTCGAGCCGCCAGTGTTGGTGCCTGAACCGCTGTTGCTACCTGAGTTTGTAGAACCACCGTTGGTGCTACCACCATTCTGAGTGCCACTACCGCTGTTCTGAGAACCGCCAGTGTTACTACCGCTCTGCGAAGAGCCGCTGCCACTGGTTCCACCGTTCTGAGAAGTACCACCTTCCTCGCCAGTGCCATCGTCTTCGGACTGTACAATGCCCCAAGCGGAGAGGGGAGTACGCAGAGTGTACGACTTCTCCTTGCCGCCAATGACCTTCTTGATGGTCTCAACAAGGTAGGCGAACTGCAAAGAGCACTGATCCTTGAACTTCTTCGAGGTAATCTCCTCACCCTGGGCATTCTCAGGGATAAAGACGAAGTTCACACCAGCCACCATGTTGTTGACACCCTTCTGAAGGGCTTCCTCGATAGAGGCAGCACCACCTGTAACAGAAGTGACTGTCGGACGGAAAGTGCCAAGGCCATCGAGCTTGACGGGCTGACCCTGTGACATGTACTCTTTCAAGCACTTCACGATACCGGCCAAAACCATCTGCATCAGCTCGTAGCTCACCAGCGTACCACCGTGGTCACTGACGTGCTTGGCGAAGCCCTTGGTTGACAGCGTTTCCTTACTTTCGGCCTCTGGGTAGTAGCGACCGAACATGTCTGAATCTGGAACTGTGTTCTTGCGCAGATTCACCATGAAAGCAATGTTTTCTTTTGCCATGATAAAAACCTTTTAATTGTTAAACCTGAAAAAATCTTTTTACCTTAATAAAGGTATGGCAAAGGTACGCATTTTTCGGCAAAGGTGCAAGATTTTGTTCCGTCTCAATCCCCTTATATCCCCTTAATGTAACTTATTGATACTTAGCGCACTTTTTCTAACAAAACATTTGGCTATTTCGATATTTTTTTGTAATTTTGCACTATGGAAAAGGTTATCAAAACATACGGTAGAATGGAGCTGGCGCAGTTGTATTTCCCGGCCATTGCACCCCGCTCTGCCTGGAGGAGAATGAAGGATTTACTTCGTGAGAGTTCCACCACGGCAGAGCTTGCTGAACAGACTCGCCGGGTCTTCATGCCCGCCGAGGTGTCGCTCATCTTCGACACGTTTGGAGTACCATAAAATCTTAACCGTTCATTCCCTACATCCAAGAGCCTTACTAAACGTCCGCCCAAGGGTTTCTGGTAGTCCGCCCCGGCCTCCCTACCCTTCCGCCCAAGCCGGACTCCCGTAGGAGGTCATCCAAAATATAGACTTAACAGCAAGTTTTCACAATAAATTCAGGAATATGATGTAAATTACCGTTTTTGGCACGGCGTTTGCATATGGAGAAATAAATGACAGGAGGATATGTATTCAGATAAAACACAAAAAGTCCACGTCTCACTGACAAAGCAGGTAAATGTCCTTAAAACCAAGGACAATAACCACGTCATGTTTGATGGTTCTGAGGAAGTTCAAAGCATCTCGAAACTTGAGTTTAAAGAAGTTTCCATCCCACTGGAGCGTGTGCTCGTTGAACTGAAAAATGGTCGGTGTATCGGGCAGTTCTATCTTATTGACCCCTATCGCCGCAAGAAAGGTTCGCATCCCTCTCACGACTGGCGAGGCACCAGTTGGATTGGTGTTGACATTGATGATAGCATTGTTGACCCAAAGACAATGCACAATGAACTAAGATGGACACCAACTTTCACCATGACCACACAGTCGCACATGAAACCAGGCAAGAGAAATCGCTATCGACTGTTTTACTTCTTTCGGCTTGACATGGAAAACTATGAAGGTCTTAAAAAGGTTGCAGGCCGCATTGCTGGTGATGTGCGTCGTGTGTTGCTAAATCATGAAGATGACCCCAAAAAGGTCTTCGATGACAAGACCAAAGACAAGTCACGCTTCTACTATGGCAATCCCTACGACTGTCAGGTGGAATCGTCGTGGGCAGTCTATGTCCCAAGTGAGATTTATGAGGGCTATACAGAAACGGCTTCAGCAAGAACATCGAAGTCTGACAAATCAGGAAAAGGTAAAAGGAGTGAAAAGGCACTAAACCCAAAGAAGTGGAAAGAACTCCAGGATTCCTGTCATGATACAAAGAGCTATTGGTCAATCATCAAGCGCTTTAGCCCCTACTACCAACTTAGGTTTGAGACTGAGGTGGAACACAAAGATGACGGCTGTTCCTTTACCATTCCCCCGGAGAACTATATGTACCTACAATTCCGTTGGGAGAGAAATGCATCTGGAAAAGGCAGCAAGATCAAGAAGTGGCATGACGGTGAGCGTCGGAGAGCTATGTTTCCCACACAACTCAGACTGTTAGCATACCTGAACGGTTGCAAACTGAAAGTCGATGAGTTTGTGTTTAACGCCATCTATCTGTTCTATCTTGCATATGCCAATTCGAACACCAACGGCAAAAAATGCTTTGGTGATGATTTCATCCTGCCTTGGTGGGTGATGGAGAAGGCTCGCGAGGTCTATCAGCTGAGCAAACGGGAAATTGACTCCTTTGTCAAAAACGAGATGAAGAAAGACGGGCCGCAATGCGCTTTCCTTGTTAATCGTACTGAAGCCCAAAAACGAGGGATGACATTGGTTCAGCTGTTAGGTGAAGCCCGCAGCCAGTATGCCAAGTTCCAATGGAAGAAAAGAATAGAGGTTCTTATTCCCTATATTGACAGTGGGTACACTAACCAGCAATTGGCAGACAAACTGAAGGAGATAAGAGGCGAAGAGTTCAAACCAGAAACCATAGGGTCTCATGTGGCACAATATCG
>JAJJLH010002454.1:0-21349 GCA_023806865.1 Isotricha sp. YL-2021a | reverse complement strand
TTATTTTCAATTTCATTTTTTGATAATTGACTAAATGAAGAATTTAAAGAATTACTTCTAGATAATAAATTATTTTTTTAATTTTATTATCAATATTTTCTTCTTTAATAGGTATAAAATTCAAATTTTTTTGAATAAATTTAATATATTTAATATATTTTCTAATTGAAAACATATTATCTTCTTCAAAAAAATTATATATTTCATCATTTATTTTTTCTTGTTCCATCATTTCATCATCAAAAAAATAATATTTATATTTTGTTTTACTTAAAAACTTATTTTCAGATATATTTTTTAAAAACATATATTTCTCCAAATCTCCATTATATTCAGTTAATATTTTAATTGTAATATATTCCATATGAAATGATGGTGTAGTTTGATTAAATATTAAATAAAAAGATTTATAAGATATTTTTCCTTTATTTTCTCCATCATAACATTTTAATAAAATAAATATTTTTTGAATTAAATCTTTTTTAAAATCATAATTCATTTCTTTTTGATTTAATTTATTTTCTATATATGATATTATTTGATCTATTGATAATTCTAAATTAAATGAAATATTTAATGATGAAATATCTTCATAATTTAAATTTATTAATTCTTTTTGAATATTTTTTAATATTTCTTCATTATCAATTTTTAAACTGAAATTATTTTTTATTACTCTTAAATTATTTAAATCATTAATTAATTGTGACATAGTTATTAAATTTTTATTTATAAAAACATTAATTTCATCTATATTAAAATCTAATTTATTAAAGAAATATTGACAAGAATTAAATTTTAAAATTTCATTTTCTGGAATTAATATATTACTTTGTAATGTTGGTTCTGTTTTATAATTATTAATATCTAAATAAGAACATATAATTTTCAATACTAAATTATATGAATTTTTTTTAATTGAATATTTATTAATTGTATGTAATAAATTAATATATGTAATAATTCCTTTTTTATTAATATCAATTTCCATTATTATTTTTTTAATTAAATATTCTGATAATGTCGGAAAAAATATTTTAAATGATTTATAAAGTTCATAAGAGGAAATTCCATTTATGTTATATTGAGAATTTTCAAAACATTTAATTAAATATCTTTCTTTATTATTTCCACTTAATATTGAAAATAAATTATGAATATTAAAATTTAAGTTTTGATATTGAATAATTTCTTTAATTTTATTTAAAAAATCCTCTTTTATTATTATACCATTTTCACTTTTTAATTCAAAAAATAATTTAATTCCAAAACATTCATTACAATTACATTTTTTAATAAAATTATTCCTAAATTCTTTAAGTGAAATTTCTTCATTAAAATTTAAAAATTTATCTAAATTTTCAATTGATTCAAAACCTTGAATTAAATAAATAAAATAATTAGTTAAATAATTATTATAATTATTATCAAAATCTTGAATTTTATTTTTTTGACTACTTTTATTTAGAATCAATTCAATTTCATTTTCAGTTTTATCCTTTATATCTTTAACAATAACATTTCTTTTAAATTTAGTAATAGCAATTTCAGACAAATTTTCATACATAGAATTAATTAAAGAAATATCAAATGAATATTCTTTATAAATTATATTATAAAAATCTTTAATATCAACTTCATTTTCTAATTTTAAATTTTTATTTAAAAAAATATTCTCTATTTTTTCATGTTTATATAAAAGAATACTTGAAATAAATCTCCAACATAAAATTATAGATTTATAATTAAAGAAATTTAATAAAAAATAAATTATATCATAATAAGTAATATAACCATCTTTATCATAATCAGTTGAACTACAAATTATAGAAATTTTTTTTTTTGAAAGATTCTTTTTATTTAAAAGATAATTTTCTAAATCAAAAGTTGGGGTTGTAAATCCATTTATAATAATATAATTTTCTAAAGAATCTATAATATTCCATTTATTTTTTAAATCTGGTAAAATTTCTTTATTGAAATTATTAATATCTTTATTTTTTAATTTTTCATAATTTTCAATTTTCTTTTTATAATCTTCATTTTTCTTTTTTGGATTTATTAAAGGTAATGTATAATTATTTTCTGATTTTTCTTCTTCTATACTTTGTTTTTTTTGATATTCAGTTTTTGATAATTTTTTCTCTTTATATTTAGAATAAAAATTATTTAACATATTTGATATTTCATATTTTAATTTACAAAATACTTTATGATTACCTTTATAAGGAAGTAAATTATTTCTTTTTTCATTCTCTTCAAATTTAGTTGTATTTATTTCATATAATAATTTTTCACTTTTATAATTACTTATAATATGAATATATTGTTTAAAAGTTATAATATCATTATTATTATTATTATTATTATTTTTCAATAAATTGACAAATGATTCTGAAATTTTTTTATTATTTAATTTTGTATTTATTGCTTTTTTTAAACTTTCAAATTTAATTTCAATATTACCATCATTAATTGAAGTAATACTTTTATTATCATTATTATCTAATTGTAATGCATATTTAAATATTTCTATTTCAGAAATATTATTCTTTTTACATAAAGATATAAATATTCCAATTTCATTATTTAAATTTATATTATCTTCTTTATTTTTTAATATTGACTCATTATTTTTATTTCTAAATGAATCAATTACATTTATAAAATCAGAAATTTTTATTGTTCCATTTTTCCTAATTAAAAATGATTTAAAAAGAATTAAAGACATTAAATCACTTATTCCTATTGGTTTTGATATTTTAAAATTAAATTGATTTATATTTATTTCATCTTCAATTGATAGACCATTTATTGTTATAAATTCTAAAGTTGTATAATTTTTATATTTTTCATTTAATATATATCCTAATATATAAAATAAAAATAATGGATTTGTAATTTCTTTATTTCTAATTTTATATATAGATAATAAGAATTTTGTTAAATTTACATCTTGATTTAATTTTGTTTTTGTTTCTTTTATTATTTTGTCAAAATTTTTTGTTGTACATGAAAAAAATTTAATAAAATTAAATTTGAAAATATCAAAAGGAATTTCTTCATCATATTTATTATAATTACTCTCAAAAAAATTCTCAATATTTATTATAGTAGAAATATTAAGATTATCTAATATTTCTTTTATTGACATATTTTTTTTATTTCAAAAAATATTTTTTTATTCAAAATTTATATTTTAAAAAAATAAATTCAATTTTATTTATTTTAATATTATATAATTTTAATAACTTTTATATTTTGAAATCTTCCCTATTTTTGAATATTTTAGGCTAAATTTTTAAAACTCATTTTTAATACTTATAAAAAGAAATAATAAACAATTTTATTTTAAAATCATTAAAAAGATAATATTTTTAATGATACCATAAAAAAAAGCATAAAAGGCAAAAATGTAAAATAGCAAAATTAATTCATATATATTTCAAAATTAAAATATTTTAATAATAAAATTAAAAGAATGAATGATTTATATAATAAAATAATTGGAAAATCAAATGATGATTATGATTTATTGTTTTGGAAAAATGATTCAGATAGTGACTTTTTTGAAGAAAAAAATTATTATGAAAAAAAAATTTTACAAGAGTCAATTTTTAATCAAAAATATCTTTCAAATTCTGATAAAAAAACAAGAGAAATGACAAATGTTTTAAAAAAAAAAGGAAGAAAAAAAGTTAAACCAAACACAAAAGAAGAACATACAAAATTCTCTATGGATAATCGAATTGCAAAAAATTTAGTAAATTTTCATCAATTTTTAATTGATTTATCAAATGGTTATTTAAACTCAAAAAAAATAAAAGATATTTTTTTCCCAATTTCAGGTGATTTTACAAAAAAAAGGGATTTATCTTTTTTAAAAATGCTTTTAAATTATTCTTTAAAAGAAGTTTTACAACAAAAAGTCTCTGGGAAATATGGAAATTTAAATCATAATAAAGATTTAATGGATTATTTAGAAAAAAATTATGAATTATCAAATGAATTTAAAAAATTTTTTGATATGAAATATAAAGATATTTATTCAGAAATATTTCTAAATAATAATATGAAAAAATTAAAAGATGAATTTGGAATTGAATGTAAATTAAAAATGTATGAAGATTTTATTTTAAATTTAGAAAAAAAATATGAACAAAAATATATTGATTCTATGAAAAATTGCTGTGAAAATTTTATTAAGTCTTGTTGGGGCGAGTCATCATCAAAATAATTTTCTAGTTGAAAAATTTGGTAGTAATATTTTAAAAGAAAATCAAATTAAATTAATTCATTTATTAAATAAAGTTAATATTCAAAGTAATGAAATTGATTATTCACCTTGTTTAATTATTAATAAATTCATTATGCTATATCAATTAGATAAATTTCAATTATTTAAAGAATATAAAAATATAATTGAAAATAATGAAAATGGGAAATTTTATTATGATAATAAATTACTTTTTTTTTATTTACAAACTATTTATATTGATATGTTAATTGAAAGAGAAAAAATAAAAGATGCAATTGAAGAAATTAAAAAACTAGAAAATGAAATTGATAGTAAAGAAGGTATTGAAAAAAAATCAATTTAAAGATTCATATGAATTAGATATGAATTATTTTATAAAAAAAAATAATATAAAAAATATAATAGATTATCCAAATGAAAGTAATATTAATTTAATAAAACAAAATGAAGAATTAAACAAATTAGATAATTCAAATAAAAAAAAATCTAAAAAAAAGAAAAATAATCGTATATCAAGAGGAAAAAATAGTATAGAAAATAGAAAAACAATGAATATTTTTCATAGATTTTCATTTCTTGTTAAAATAAAAAGTAAAAATGATTTAAATTCTTATTTTGAAAACTATGATAAAGATCAAAATGGATTTATTTCAAGAGAAGAATTATTTAATTTATTAAATACTTTTGAAGAATTTAATGATTATGAAAAAATGTTAATGTTAAATTTTGCAACACAAAATAATTTTGATAAAATATTTTTAACTGATTTAATTAATTTAATAAATTCAATTGAATTTGATGAAAAAGAATTAGCTTTAATTAATGAAGAAATATTAAAAAATAAAAAAAGAAAAAAAAGAATCAATAAATAATCTTTTTAATATTAAATATTTAATTTTTTTAAATAAAAAAATAATATTATAAAGGAAAATTAATATAATTATGCTTCTTTAATTTTATTGATTTTTTATAATCATTATTTATTCCTTTAGTTTTTTTATTATAAATTGTATTTATTAAATTTTCTGTATCAAATTTTTTATTATTATCTTTTATTTCAAAAGGATAATTAATATATTTTTTTTTATTATTATGTAATCTAGAACTAGGAGAAATAAGATAATATTCTTTTTGATTAAAATTATATAAATTATTATTTAAACTTCTTTGAGGTACATTAAACCTTAATTTATTATTATTATAATTATTATTATTATCATCATCTAACCCAATTCTTCTTTTCATATATGATATTTTTTTAATTAAACCATTTTTACTTTTTCCAGTTTCATTAATATCTAATTGAGAATATGATCTTGATAAATTCATATTATTTTCAAAAGAACTATGAATATCTTTTAAAGTAAAAGATCTCATTAATGTTGTTATATTATCAATTGTTTTTTCATTTGAAATTTTTTGAACTGAAAATAATGGACTATAAAAATTTTTATTTATATTTTTTAAAGATTGATTTCTAGAAAATGTTTTGTAATTTGATTTTTTCATATTTATAATATTATTATCATTTTGATAATTAAAATTTCTATTTGATTTATTTATTGAATTATTTTTATTTTTTGAATTATTTCTTATTTTTCTTTGTTGTTCATATATTAATTTTATAAAATGTCTATCTGCATCTTTATCTTTTATTTCTTCTAAATTATATTTTGGATCATTAAATAATTTCTTTAATTTATTTTTAAAAGTGTCCATTTAATTATAGAATAATTCATTAAAAAATAAAGTAATATTTTAATATTTGAAAAAAAATTTTTAAGATTATATATTATTTATTTCAATATATTATTAAACTAATTGTCATTAAATTAAAAAAATGTCAAATGAAGAAGAAGAAGATTTTAAACTATTATTATTTTATTCAGAAAATGCATCATTAACAGAATTAAAAGAACTTTTTGAAAATAAAAAATTTTCTCAAGAAAAAGTAGACGAAGCTTTCAGACATTGTATTAAAAATTATAAAAAGCATAATAAAGAATATGCAGAAAGTATAAAAATTTTTTTAAAAGAAATTATTGATATAAATTATCAAAATGAAAATTATAATGAAACAACAATTTTAATGTATGCCTTTGATGAAGGACAAGAAGTTCCTTGTGATTTAATTTTATCTTGTTTTAATAGTGAAATAAATTTAAATTTATATGATTTAAATAAAGAAACTACAATTTTTCATTTAATTAAAAGTGATAAAATAAATGATGAATCACAAAAAGATTTTTTAACTCAATTATTAATTAAAAGTTTTGATTTTGATTTTATTAATAATAATAATGAAACAATAACTTCAATTTTAGAAAAAAAAGGAAAAAATGATATATTAACTTTTATAAAAGAAATAATTAAAAATTCAATTTTTAATATTAATTCTCTTACTTCAAAATATAATAAAAAAAATAAAAATGATTATGATGAAATATTAAAAGATTTAAATAAATATTATCAACAAATTAATTCTGTTAAATCTGAAAATCCTTCATTTTATTATAATATTTTATTAGTTGAAATGAAAATTCTTTTAAGTCTTGTTGGGGCGAGTCATCATCAAAATAATTTTCTAGTTGAAAAATTTGGTAGTAATATTTTAAAAGAAAATCAAATTAAATTAATTCATTTATTAAATAAAGTTAATATTCAAAGTAATGAAATTGATTATTCACCTTGTTTAATTATTAATAAATTCATTATGCTATATCAATTAGATAAATTTCAATTATTTAAAGAATATAAAAATATAATTGAAAATAATGAAAATGGGAAATTTTATTATGATAATAAATTACTTTTTTTTTATTTACAAACTATTTATATTGATATGTTAATTGAAAGAGAAAAAATAAAAGATGCAATTGAAGAAATTAAAAAACTAGAAAATGAAATTGATAGTAAAGAAGATATTGAAAAAAAATTAATTTTGCCAAATGATTTAGAAATTGATATTAAAGATGATAAAATTTTAAAAAATATTATTAAACTTTATAAAATATTTATTATGCTTTTTATTAATGAAGATAATAAAAAAAAAAAAGGCTTTTCGGAAAGTTTTACTTCTTCAAATATTAAACAAGCAAATGAATTAATGAAAATTTTAGAAATTGAAATAAATGAATTAACAATTAATTCTAATTTTGGATTAAAAAATTTTTTTGATTTTCTACATGTAAGATTATTATATTTATCATCACATTTTTCAATGAATAAAGTAAATTTAAAATTAGAAAAAATATTTTCAGAGAATATAAATAATAATGAAATTATTAATATATATTATTATAATACACAAGGAATAATTAATTTAAAAAAAGGAAAATATTCTTTAAGTTCATTTTATTTTTTAAAATGTTTAAATATTTTAAATGTTGAATCTTCAATTCAATTAATAAAAAGAAATCATTATTATCCTGCAATTGCATTTAATTTAGCTTTATCATATTTTTATCAAAGAAATTATGAAAATTGTATTAAAATACTTTATTTTTTATTAAATTATAGTAATAATAATACAAAATTTTTTACTAATTATAAATATATTTATTATAGACTTGCCTTATCACAATTAGAATTAATATTAAGCAAAAATAAAAATATTAATGAAATATATAATAAATATTTTGATATGAGAGATATTAAAAATTGTTTTATTTTAAATAATATAAATGCTTCTTCTTCTTTTAATTTAGAAAAAGATGAAAATGACGAATTTACATTAATAAAACAAGATTTAATATCAAATGATATAATAGATAATTTCAAAAAAGTTTTATTATTAATTGGAAATAAATATGATGATAAAATATATTTAAATACATTATTTAATTTAATATTTTGTTTATTAATAAATGAAAATTACAGTGAAGCAATTTTTTATTTAAGAAATATAAAAGTAGAAACAACAAAAATTCAAAAATATATTATAAATAGTTATTTACTTCAATGTTATATATTTACAGGAAATTTAAAACTTGCACAAAAAATTTCTGAAATATTAATAACTGAAAAAGATTTAGATAATTATAATGATAAATTTTATCAAAAAATAAATAATAAAATAATTCCATTTGCTAATTTTAAAGTAAGTATTTATATTAATATGATAAAAATGTGTATTTTAAATGGAAAAAAAGAAGAAATTGATGGTTATTTAATTAATCTTTTAGGATATTGTAATTTAGATATTTCATATAATAATCAAGGAGGTATTAATTCTGTTGAAGAAATTCCTCCTTTTATTATTAATGTTTTTGTATATTATTATTTGAATATTAATAGAAGAGATCTCGCAATTAATATTTTAAAGACTAAAAAAATAAAACAAATTTTTCTACCAAATTCAGATAAAAACAAACGTTGAAAAATATTCTTATTTAAAAATATAATATTTTAATATAAAAAAAAAAAAAAAATTACAAAATAAAAAAATTTTAAATAATTAAATAAAAAAAAAATTTTTAAAAAAAAAAAAATTTACTCATCAACAATAATAACTTGATAAATTTCAATATCCTTAACATTAAAATTTTTAAACCCTCCAGTCAAAGCATACTTTGCACTTTTTCCTTTTTCTCCATAACTAGAAGGAAATTCTGAATAATGTTTATTAGTAGTAAAAAAATTAGAAACATTTTCTCCAATACACAAATCAAAACCTTTACCAAAACAAGGACCATAATTAGGATGATTATAATTACAAAATCCATCTTTATTATAATAATTTTCTTTTTTTTCAATAGAAAATAAAAAAGAATTTTTATCATTTTTATCATAATCACAATTAGTTTTCCATTCATTATTAATAAAACCACCACATCGAAAACCTTTATCAGTTAAAATTATAGTAACAGTTTTTTTTATTCCATTAACTTTATGATGAAAAATTGCAGGAGTGTCACCATCAATTGATGCTTTGTATATTAATTTTAATTCTAATTCTTTTTCTTGATTTATCCATTTTAAAATCATTTCTTTTTCTCTTCTTGTTACCATTGCATTTGGTTCATCATTAAATGGATATTCTATATATGGAATTTCCATTTGAATTTCTGAAATGTTTTTATATGGTTTTAAAAATTTTAATATCATTATTTTTTGACTTGTTGATAATTCTATTTTTTTCTCTTGGGATAATTCACATAATGCTTTTGTTATTGATTCTATTGTTGAAAAATTTGTAAAGTAATTTTCAAGTTTTACTAATCTTTCTAAAGAATATGCATCTTCAAATAATAAACCATTGTGAACGTTTTTTATTGATATGTGAAGAATGTCATTTTTGTTTGATATTGTTAAAATGTGTTTTGCAAATTCAGAATAAATTTCGAATTCTCTTTCTATAAATTCACTTTTCATTTTTTTTTTTTTTTAAAATGTTTTTATTAATTTTTTTAAGTTTTTTAATTATTTTTTTTTTTTAAATTTTTTAGGTTTTATATTATAAAAATAAATAAATATAATAATTGTTGAAAATAATATTTAATTTTATTTTTTTTTTATCCAAATAATCCTTTAATAAATTTTCCTACTTTACTTTTTCTACTTTCATTTGATGTTCCTGAACTTTGTGAATTTATAGAATTTTTTTTAATTATATGTTTACCTTTTTTTTCCATTTCTTCTTTTAAACTTTTTAATTCTTCATTTAATTGTTCATAAATCATTTTTTTTTGTTTAATTTGTTGAGTAATAACATTATTATTGTCTTTAATATTTTTAACTTTTTTTTTCATATCTGGAAAACTATTTTTAGCTTTTTCCATTTTTTTACTTAATTGATAATATTTATCTTTTAAATCAGAAATTTTTTTATAATTATTATTACTATTATAAATATTATTCATTTTATTAATATTCATTAATCCATAATCATTAATTAAATTATTTTTAGTTAAAGCCATACTCATATTAAAAGGATTATTTTTTTCATTTTGAAAATTAGATTGATTCATTGTTTCTAAAATTGAAGCATTTAAAGTTTCATTTGCATCTGATAATCTTTCTTTTTCCATTATTGCATCAATTTTTTCTTGTGTTATAAAGTTAATTTCATGTTCTAATGTTCCTATTTTTTTTTTTATTTTTTCTATTATATTTTGTAAATTTTCTTTGTTTGTTTTTAAATTGTTTGATAATGAAATTATATCATTCATTTTTATTGATTTATATAAATTTATTAAATATAAATTTATTCCATTGTTTTCTAATCTAAATTGAAAAAAAGGATTTGAGGATAATTCTGTTTTACCTTTTATTAAACTTATTATATTTTTATTTGAGTCTTTTAAGAAATTTATTTGAATTTCTAAATCCTTTTTATGTGTTTCTTCATTTATTATTTTGGGAGTATTTTTTTTTTCAATTATTTCTTTTGCTAATTTAAATGGACTATTCGTATTTTCTTTTTCTTCTTCTTCTTCATCTATCTTATGAATATTTTTCATTTTAATAATTAAATATTTATTATTTTTAAAATTAATTATTTTTAGTATTTTTTCTCCTTTGATTTATTAATTATAAGGAAAAATTCTAATTATTTGGAATGTATTTTAAATCAATATTAAATAACAATTTATTTTGATTAATTTAATATAAATAATTTCAATTACAAAATGAAAAATAGTGTTTATAAATTATAAATTTATGAATTAATAAATAAAAGAAATTAAAAAGTAAACCAAGTTTATTTTAAATAACTTAATTATTTATTATATATTTAATATATAATAACTTATTTATTCTTTGCTCTCATTTTTCTTCTTCTTCTTTTTAATCTTCTCATTCTCTTTTTACGCCATTTCTCTCTCATTTATTTATATCTTAAACAATTATTTATTAATTATATAATTTATATAATTATTAAATAAAAAATAAATTATTTTCTATATAAATATATATAATATTATTCTTTATTAAGAATATCACCAATTTGAATTTCACTACTTTGTTGAGTTTTATCAATTGAAGTTCCATCAAAAATTGTTTTTTTCTTTCCAAAAATATTAAAAAATCCACATATAAATTGTTCTAATTTTTTCTTAAAAGTCAAACTTTTTCCATGTAAAAATTTATTTTGTTCTCTTTCAATTCTTAAATATTCAGTAAAAGTTGGGTAAAATAAATTAAGGAAAAAAAATCTAAGTATTATAATATAAAATAATAATATAATAATTGTAAATAATTTAAAATGTTCATTTAATTTAATTAAAATATTTGTATCTTCAATAAAACATATTAATTTTAAATTTGTTATAATACTTAAAGAATAAGTTGAATATTCTTTAATATGACTTCCATAAACATAATAAGTTGTTATTGAAAAACCTAAAATTAAACATAATATCGTAATTAATAATAACAAAAATTCAAAAGAAGATTTGATAAAACATTTAAAAATAGTATTAACAATTGGAAATAATTGAGAATATTTAAATAAATATAATGATATTAAAAGAAATGATATTTGTTCTAAATATTTTGCTATTTTTTGTTTTTTTGCATAATCATAAAAATCTATATAATATTGTTCATTATTATCATTATATTTTTGAGTATTTAAATGATATTTATTATTAATTGAAAAAGAAATATTCATAAAAATAAATGTAAAAATTAATATTAAATTTTTAATTCTAAACAATACATTAATTATTATAATAATAATAATAAACAATTTTTTTATACGTAATTCTTTAATTTTTTGATTTATTTTGATTAAAATAGTAGACATTAATAATAAAACAATAACAATTCTAAAAACATCAAAAAATTTAATATATTTCTGATTTTCATAAATATTAGTTAAAAAAGGTATAATATCAAAATAAGAAATAATAGGATATCCAGAAATAGATTTTTGAACTAAAATAGAAACTGCAGAAAAAATATTTAAATTAGGTTCATATAAATTAAAATTTAATTCAATTCCTTGTATATCTCCTTCTAATAAAGGTTTTTGATTTTTTTCATCATTTAGATTATTATAAATATGATTTTTACTACTATTAATAATTTTTTCTAATATTTGATAAGCTTTTGTATAATTTTCTTTATTATAAGGATTATATCTTATTACAAATCCAGTTTTATCAAAATAACCATTAAATGTATTATAAGTATGAGTTATATTTAATTTTTCTTGATATTCAATTTTTATTTCATTGTTTTTTATTTCTGTTTTATTTTTATTATTTCCATTAAAACCATTATAATAACATTTTAATTTTGTCATTTCTGAAAATATTTTTTTTAAATCATTTTCTTCTGATTTATCAAAGCAATTTTTTTCTTTTGTTTTAAAAAAACGATATTGTGTTATACCAAAAAATTTTAAACTTGAATATTTTAAATCTTCATTTAAAACATTATCAAATTGATTTAATAATTTTAAATATTCATACATACTATAATCTTTTAAAATTAATTTTTGCCTATTAACTAAAAAATTATTACTCATAATATTCATTTTACTCCAATTTTTAATATTTTTAGTTTTTCCATGAGAACAAATCAAAGATAAAATAAATAATAATAAAACAATAAAAAAACATAAAATATTATTTTCAGGTTCTTTAATTAAATTTTCAAAATCTTCATTAACATTTTTATATTCATAATGATATTTATTTAATCCTTTTAAAATTTTTCCTTCTTTCAATTTATTAATACAATTAAATAAATTAATATCATTTCCAAAATCAAAATTTGGATTTTCATTTCCTTCAGTTTTATTAATAATATTATCTTGACAAGTTAATAAACTTTTTTGATCTTTTAACTTTTCAATTAAATAAAAAATAGCCAATCCATCATTTAAAGTTGAATCATTAGGTTGAAAATAAGAAAAATATTTTTGTATATTTTCACTTAAAACTAATTCCATTGAATTAAAAGTATCATCATATAAATAATAAGTAGATGAAGAAATATTCCAAATTTTACAACTATTATCTTTTATTTCTTCAAAAATTGATTCACTTGTTAATCTAAATGTTATACATGGACCACAAGATTTTAAATTATAATAATTTAATTTTCCTATTTTTGATAATTTATTTAAATTTTCATATAAATTATTTCCTTCTTTTATTTTGTGTTTTAAATAAAATTCTTCTTTTATATCTAATTTTTGAATTGTTATATATGATATGTTTAATTTTTTTTCTTGTTCTAATAATCTTTCAATACTTTCTACTTTGTATTTATCTTTTAAATTTTCGTTTATTTTTTTTTGGATTGTTAAAAATTCTTTTTGAATTTGCTCTTCTATAGTTATTAATTCACTTTCTTTTACAATTTTGGAATATTTATTATCTATTTTTTTATCTTTTAAATTATCTCCTATTTGCTTTTGTAATTCTTGTATTTTTTCTAATTTTATGTTTATTTCTTTTTTTAATGTTTCGTTTTTAAATTTAATGTCATTTAATTCTTTTTTATATTTTTTTATTTGATCTAATTGATTATTTATTTTTGTCTGTATATCTATAATTTCATTTTCTTTCATTTTTTAATTATTTAATTTAAATTAAAAATTTTATTTTTATTTTTTTACAATTGAATTTTATTTAAATCAAAAATAATATTTTTAAATCTGATTTTTTAAAATCTGTCAATTATATTTTTAAAAAACAAATTTTTTTCAAACTTATTTGATTTATTTAAAAAAAAATATTTTATCAATTTTGAAAAATTATTCTAAATAAATTTAAATTTCAAAATTGTAAAATAATTATAATTCATTTATTTAATTTCAAAAAAAATAATAAGAAAATTATATGGAAGTTTCACCAGAGATTTATGCTTGGTTATCAAATTTAGATATACTTAATCCTTTTAATACATTTAATAATGAACAACCTTTTGCATTTTTAATCCCAGATAGAATAATTCAACAATTAATAGGAGGAAAGTATATGGATATTATTTTAAAAAATTTACAAGACTCTTATGAAAAATTATACAAATTAGAATTAAATTATATTGAAAATTTAAATCAATTAGAAAAAATTGATGATAATAAAGAATATATTCCAAATAGTGTAAAATATAATAATTGGCATATTATAAATGATTGTTTAAGTAATTTTGGATTAAATTTTAAAGAAGAAGTAATAGTAAAAATAATAAATGGTGATAAAAATCAATTAATAGAAATATTAAAAAGAATATATGAATTGGTAAATGAATGTTTAAAATTTTCAAAAGAAAATTCAAGAGAAAATTCTCCAAATAAATTAAATAATTTAAATTTAAAAGAAAATATAATAAAACAAAAAAGTGAAAGTATAAGTATAAAAAAAATAGACCCAAATAAAAAATATTCAAATATTGAATCACCATTAGAATTTTTTATAATATCCCTTTGTAAAAATTTAAAACTAAATCCAAGACAATCAATTGCATTATTATCAAATAATAGAAAATATTTAATTAAATTATGTAATAAAGGAATAAAAGGAGATTATGAAAAAATAAGAAAATGGTTAAGAGATATTTCATTAAATACTCAAACAATATTATATTTAAGTAAAAAATATGAAGATGGAATTAATATAACTTATGCAACAATAAGTTCAGCTTTATGTAGTAAAGATTTAAAAGTTGTTATAAGTTGTTCAGAATTATTAAATAAAATACAAAGTGAAATTGGAATTTGTTGGAATTGGTTTTGTGAAGAAGGAATTGATAGTTTTTTTTTTGCTATTAATAAACATAATTCTATTGTTGAAAAATTACTTTCAATTTTATCTGATTTTATTAAAGGGAAATATGATGAATTTATAGATGAGTTAAATAAGAAAATTATTAATAATGAAAAGAAAAAAATTTTTGATTTTATTTCTTCGATTTTACCAGTTTTGAAAAATATTAAAAATGAAAATTTTATTAATTTAATGGAAAATTTTATTTTTAAACTTTGTTTTAATGAAAAAGATGATATTGCTTTATCTGTTTCAATTTTAGGAGATTCATTTTATTATTTTTATCCAATTGAAGAAATTACTATAAATAAAATTTTAGGTTTTTTTTCAAATTGTATTCAAAATGAGAATAATTTATATTTTTATTCTACAATTACTCAAATTTTTTCTCTTCTTGAAAAATTTGGATGTGATAAAAATAAATATGCACCTCCAATTTATAAGAAAGTTGTATTTATGTTTTTAAAAATTTTTGATAATGAAATATATAAAGAATTTATTTTATGTAATTTTGAATATTTTTTTAATAATCATCAAACTGTTCCTATTAATATATTTATGGATCCTTATATTAATAAAATTAAAAATTCAAGTGAGTTTTATTTTTGTGATTTGATTTTTATTTTTAAAATAATAGAACATCCTAGAATAAGTAATGATAATTTAATAGAAATTATAGAAATTATTTTAGATATTTGTTTAAGTAATTCAAATTTACAAAAAATAGCAAATTTAATTTTATCATTAATCTTCGAAAAAGAATTAATTGAAAATATTTGTTCAGATGATGATATAAATTATTTATCAAAATTATTTATAAATTATATAGAAAAATCTCTTCAATTATATAATTTAAACCCAATAGAAAATTGTACAATTTTAGAAACACCATATGATATAATAAATGAAAATTTTTCAGATGTAAATGAACAAATATATAATTATTTAGTAAATGCCTATATTGAATATAGAAAAAATAATAAAAAAAATTCAAATAGTCTTTTAGGTTTATTATGGTGGTTTCCAAATAGTGATGATGTTATTTTATCAAATGAAGAAATTTATAGACCTATTTATGAACCAAGAAAAAGTGTTGAAAAAAGATTAAGAGAACAATTTGAAGAAGCTGAAAAAAGAAATTATAATAAAAAAAATAAAAATGTTTTAAATAATATTGTTGAAAGTAAAAGAAATATTTTAAAACAACAAGAAGATTATGAAAATGAGAAATATTTTAAAGAAATTAATTTGAAGAAACATTTAGAAAAAGAAAGAAGAAGAAGTAGTATTCAGTCTGGGAAATTTTTTGAAAATAATTTTTTATTAACTAAAATACAAAATAAATTAAAACAAAAAAATTCTAATTTAGATATTAAAAAAGAAAATATAAGTGATATATTTGATAATAAAAATCAAAATAATAATTTAAATAATATATTCCAAAAAGCAACTGAAAATTTAAAAAATAAAAAAGTCTATTTACGTTCTTTAAGTGCAGTAAATATAAATAAAATAAATAAATCATCATCAAACATAAATATTAATATTCCAAATAATATAAATTCAGAAAAATATCAAAATTTAATAAATAAAATAAATATAATAAAAGAATTAATACATCCAGAAGGAACAATTATAAAAAAACCATATAATAGATATGAAAATAATTTAAGTTTTATGTCACAAAAAATAAGAAATAATTATATTACAAGTGAAGTATATAAAAATTTTATCATACCTGTAAATTTAAATACTGAAGAAAATAGAGAAATTATAGCAATTAATGGATATAATAATCAATATAAAAAAAATATTAGATTATATTTTCGAGGTTATTCAAATGAAGTAACTCAAAAAATTACAAAAAGTAATTTTTTTAGATTATTTAGAGAATTAGGTTTTGATAAATATAAAATAAATTTAGAAGAATTTAATATATCAATAAGAAATATTTTTGGTGAAAATTTAACAAATTTTACTTTTGAAGAATTTTTAACATTATTAATTCAATTATCATATTTAATATATACAAAAACAAGAGACACATTAACAATAAGTGAATGTTATGGTTCATTAATAAAAAAATTTAAAATAAGAGATAATTTAACAAATGCAATTGATATAATAAAAGATAAAATGGATTCAGTAATTGATTTAATAAATAAAAGAATAGAAAAAAAAAAAGAATATAATTTACCTCCTGGATTTAAATTAAAAGAAAAAACTAGAATTGTTTATCAAAATAGATTATCGCCTCATATAATTAAATATATTGGAGAAAGTAAATTTATTTGTTATCAAATTTTAGAAGATATAATTTTTAGAATATTAAATTCTTCAATAATTGAACCTTATGTTAAAATTATAAAAACAAATGAAATTGAAATTGAAACTGGAGAAATACATAAATGGAATATTAATTTAACTAAAGAATATGTTAAATTAAATAAAGAATATGAAAAAATTGGAATTATTGTTGCTGATATTTTAGAAGATGGTTTAGAAAAAATATGTAAAAATAAAGATAATAAAGGAAATTTAATTGTTCCTCCGATTTTAATTAAAAAAAATGAGGAAAATTGTAAATTTTTAGAAAAAGAAAATTTAAAAGAAGAAAGTAGATTAAAAAGAAGAATTGAAATAAAAAAACAAATGGAAGAATATAATAAAATAAAATTAAAAATTAAAAAAGAAAGAGAAGATAATAAAGAAAAAGAAAGATTGAAAAGATTAAAAGAATTAAATGAAATTTATGAGAAAATTAAAGAAAGTGATAAAAAAAAAGCTCAATTAGTTTTAGAAAGAAAAAAAAAAATTGAAGAAGAAAATAAAAATAGATTATTAATGGAAGAAGAAGAAAAAAAGAAAAAAGAAAATGAAAAAAGTAAAAAAAGAATGATATTTTTTTCAGAACAAAAAAGAAAATTAAAAGAACAATTTAAATTAATAAAAGATAAAAGAGAAGAAAATTATAAAAATTTATATAATATGCAATTAAGTGTTCAATTAAATTCATTAAAAACAAATACAGATTATTTAAAAAAAGATAAAGATTACATTGAATTTGAAAAAGATTTAAATATAACAATGAAAAAATTATTAGAAAGAGAAGATATAAAAAATGTAATTAATAATTATAAAAAACATTTAAGCTTAATATATGAAATTTATAGTAAAATAGGATATAATAAAATTTCTTTTTTTAGTAATGAAGCAATTCATTTAAATGAATTTAATGAATTTTTAAATAATTTTACAGTTTTAGGTTTATTAATTACAACAGATCAAATGATTTATATTTATAATAAAATAACTCAAAGTTCAATTAAAGAAAGAGATAATTGTTCTTATTTTACTTTTGATGATTTTATTTTATCAATTGGTTATTTGTCTATTTTTTCTAAATTTTCTGATAGAAGTAGAAAAATTTTACCTTCTGATATTGAAAATTGTAATGGAGATACTATACAAAATTTTTTTAATTATATTGGATTAAAGTTACCTTATAATAAATTAGAAATTGAAAAATTTATTAATTCTAGAAGATCTATGAATGCTAAAAATTTACTTGATTTACAAAAAGAAATTAAAAAAGAAAAAATTGCTGAATATAAAAAAATGGAAAATCCTAAAGTTATTGAAAAAGATAATAATAATAAAAATGATAAAAGTTTAAATGAGAGTAAAGATGTAAATAATAATGAAAAAAAAGATGAAAATGAATAAAATAAAATGCCAAAAATAATTTATTTATAAATATATATTTTTTCAACTGATTTAATAAATATTTTTTTTATACAATTTATTATAAAACTTAAAAAAGTGTAATAAAAATTAAATATAATATTTAATATTAAAATCATAAAAATCTTTCTTAAAATAACAAAATTTATAAACATTTAAACAAAAATTAAACATATTTATTAAATAAATTTATTCAATTATATTTAATTTTTAAAAATATTCTATAAAGAAATAATTGATTAAAGTTTTTATCTGAGATATAAATAAAATAATATAATATTTCTTTTAATTTATAAAATGAGAAACGCACTAAATTAATATATATATAAATTCATAAAAAATCAAAAAATTTAATATAAAATGAAAATAATCAATATTTTATTACTTTCAACTCTTGTTGTCTCTATTATAACAGATGATAGGTTAGTACCTGATCATTCATTTCCAGTAGAGCCAAAACAACAAAAAGCACAACAACCAGAAAAACAACAAACTGCTCAACAACCAGTTCAACAACAAAAGGGTCAACAACAAAAGGCTCAACAACAAACTGCTCAACAACAATATGCTATTCAAGAAATAGCTCAACAACCAGTTCAACAACAAAAAGCTCAACAACAAACTGCTCAACAACAAAAGGCACAACAAACTACTCAACAACAAAAAGCAGTACAACAAAAAGCTCAACAACAAACTGCTCAACAACAAAAAGCACAACAAACTACTCAACAACAAAAAGCACAACAAACTACTCAACAACAAAAAGCTCAACAACAAACTGCCCAACAAGTTGAGGAAAGCCAAGAAGAGAAAGAAGAAGAAGTTGTTGAAGAAAGACCATTCCCTCAACATGTACTTGAAGAAAATTATAATACTGAAAGAAATTTAACTGGAAATAATCAACAACAAACAACACAACAACAAACTTCACAACAACAAACTTCACAACAACAAACTTCACAACAACAAGAAACTACTCAACAACAACAACAAGTACAACAAGAAAAAGGTGAAGAAAAAGCTGAAGAAAAAGCTGAAGAAAAACAAGAAGAAAAAGAAGAAGAAAAAGCTGAAGAAAAACCAGAAGAAAAACCAGAAGAAAAAGAAGAAGAAAAAGCTGAAGAAAAACCAGAAGAAAAACCAGAAGAAAAACCAGAAGAAAAACCAGAAGAAAAACCAGAAGAAAAACCAGAAGAAAAAGAAGAAGAAAAACAAGAAGAAAAAGCTGAAGAAAAACCAGAAGAAAAAGCTGAAGAAAAACCAGAAGAAAAACCAGAAGAAAAAGAAGAAGAAAAACCAGAAGAACTTCCAGATTTAGTTCCAGAGCAAAAAGTAGAAAAAGAAGAAGAAGTTCCTCCTGAAAAACAAGAAGAAGTAGTACCAGAACCAGAAACAGGAATAAATGATGAACAAGAAGTAACAGAAGAAGAAAAAGATCAACAAGTACAAGATGTTTTAAATACACTTTATGAAAAATTATTAAGAGATCAACAAATTCAAGATGATATTTTCAATAGAAATAGAAATAAAGATGATGATAATTTAAAATACCATAATTAAAATTTTAGATGTAAATAATAATATTGAAAAATTAGCAAATGAAATTAAAGATAAACAAGATAAAAAAGATGAACTTGAAAAAAAATTACCTGAAGTTGAAGCTGAAAAAGCAGGATTAAAAGAAAAAATTGAAGAAAGTAAAAATAATAAAGAAGAAGAAGTTGAAGAATTAAATGAACAAATTAATGAAAATAATGAAGTTGCTAATCTTATTGAAAGAGCTATTAAAATTTTAAAAGAAATTAAAAATCATAGACATCATAAAAAAGGAAAAGAAGATCAAGAAGAAACTGAAGAAGTAGTTGCTCCTGAAACTGGTATTCAAGATGAAGAAGTTCCTCAACAACCACAAGATGTTCAACAAGAAAGTGAAGATGAAAAAAAGAAAGAAAAAGAAGAAAGAAAAAAAGAAAAAGAAAGAGAAAAAGAAGAAAGAAAAAGATTGAAAGAAGAAAGAAAAAAAGAAAAAGAAAGAGAAAAAGAAGAAAGAGAAAGATTGAAAGAAGAAAGAAAAAAAGAAAAAGAAAGAGAAAAAGAAGAAAGAGAAAAAGAGAAAGAAGAAAGAGAAAAAGAAAAAGAAAGAGAAAAAGAAGAAAGAGAAAAAGAAAAAGAAAGAGAAAAAGAAGAAAGAGAAAAAGAAAAAGAAAGAGAAAAAGAAGAGAAAGAAAAAGAAAAAGAAGAAAAGAAAAAAGAAAAAGAAAAAGAGAAAGAAGAGAAAGAAAAAGAAAAAGAAGAAAAGAAAAAAGAAAAAGAAAATAATGGAGACAATGGAAAAGGATTAAAATTAGGTCACTATAAAAACGATAATGACGAAGATGAAGAAAACAATAACCAAGATGAAAAAGATGATGATGACGATGACGATGATGATGATGAAGAAGAAGAAGACGATGGAAGACTTCATTGGAAATTCGATACTCCATTTGGAACTTATGGTGCTTCAATGTCAAAGAAAAATCCATTTGCAAAATTCTTCTCATTTATGCAAAAAAGAAGAGGAATAAAAGACATTCAACTTGCAATTAATCTCCTTGAAGAAGCATTAGTAAAATTAAGAGAAAAAAAT
>JAJJLH010002453.1:0-21374 GCA_023806865.1 Isotricha sp. YL-2021a | reverse complement strand
AAGAGGTCATCAATTAGGTTTTGTTGTGGAATATTGAATGTTACAACACCGATAGAATACTTTGATAGTTTTGGATCTTTACTTCGGCGAATCAGTTCTTTGACAACTGCTTCGGCTTCTTCTTTATTGTAACGCTTGCCAGAGCCATGGTCGAAGGTTCCGTTTACATGAACAAAATTAACTTTTGATTCTCTGTCGTCAACAGATGGGAATGTAAAGAGCTTGCTTTCGTAGAAGTTATGGTTAGAGAATGCTATCAAGCTTTCGTGTTTACTTCTGTAGTGCCACAATAAATGAGTTTGGGGCATATTTAAGGCTAAGCAGTCGTCAAGAATGCTTTCCATATCTTCCAAATCAAGGTTATCTTCATCTACTGCAGCAGAAGAGAAGAATGAAGTTGGTGGCATCTGTTTTGGGTCACCAACGATTACTGCATTTTGACCTCTTGCTAGAACTCCAACGGCTTTACTTGTGGTAAGCTGAGAAGCTTCATCGAATATTACCAAATCAAAAGGTGATTTGTTTGGGTCGATATATTGAGCAACTGAAATAGGGCTCATGAGCATACAGGGGCAAAGTCTCGGCAAAATATTAGGGATTTGACCAAAAAGTTTTCTTAGTGAAGTTCCACGCCCACCGCTCTTGATTGCTCTTTGCAAAATACCAAGTTCTGAACTTTGTGCCGCTTCTCTTGTGAAGTCAGGCAATTTTGCTGCAAGACGGTAGACTATTTCTCTGTTTCCTAGTTCGCTTATCTGCTTGTCTAGTGTGATAAAGCGGTCGACTTTCTGGTCGAACAGCTTGCCTGAGAATGAATTTAAAGTCTTCGAAGCATCTATGGCACGAGAAGCTAGACCTTTGCTAATAGCTTTCTTATAAGCTCCCAATATGTCATCATGATCCATGCCTTTTTGGTAGGCTTCAACTATAACGGTTAAGCCGGAATCTTCAGTTTCTTTTGCTGTCTGATTCCAAAGAACCCATTCTTTTATTTCTTCAACGTGTTTCAAAATGCTGTTGCACATTTTTATGTCTTCTGCAATGGGGGCTTTGAATTGTTCAACAGGTTTGGGTTGAGCAATTTTTGCAAAATCTTCCCAGACAGTTATTTTGTCTTTATTGGCTTTTTCTACTTCGCAAGCATTTTGAGTAAGCTCTTTATTGCTGCATAGTTTAATTCTCAATTCTTCATCGTTATAGAGTTCATTCAATTTGGCAGAGCTTTCCCTAGCGGCATTCGCATAATCTCTGACTTTGTTCCAGTCTGTATTTTCACCGTTGTAAAGAGAATCTAGTTCTGCTGTATATTTTTTGAATAGTTCGTCTGCTTTTGCTTTTTCAGATTGATATAACGAGAGGTTGGAAAGATCTGTTCCTAGAGTATCTGTATTAACAGAAGCTTTTGCAAAGGCTGAAACCTTGCTTTTTAAACTCCATAACCCGAAAAATCTGGGAATAAACCATGAATTGCTTTTCTGAGTGTGAGTTGTTGATAATTCACTACCGTTCTGGTCGAAAAATTCAGGTTTCCAATTCTTTTCCAAATCAACTCTAAGTTCTTTGGATTTAATGAAATGGTCAGCCATTTCGGCTATTTCAGTCATACAGATGTTCATACCTTTGTGGTCAGCCCAGGCTTTAGGCAGATATGACCATTTGGCAACCTGTTCAGCAGTTGTTAATAGTTTTGACCATTCCAGGTCGTCTTTCATATCAGTTAATCCAGCTTTATTCTGGAAATCTACCGCTAGAGTATGTAGCTTTTCGAGAGCATTCAAATACTTTTCTGTTTTTGAGCTTAGTTCGTCTTTTAAGCTTTGGTTGTATTCTAAGCAACCTACTCTTGAAAGAGCATGTTCTGCCGGGTGCCCAACAGCACGGGCAGCATTTATAAGTGATTCTATAGCGTGGCTTTGTTTATTGAGGAGCTCAGCGGTGATGCTTTCCAAAGCTTCTGAAGAAAAAGCTGGAATATCTGGAAAGTTTGCATTTAGCTCATAATCATTTATAAGCTGGTATATGCTTAAGCCATAGCTTTGTTTTTTGTGCAGGTCTTCGGAATAGATATCAAGTTCTTTTCGAAGTTTTGATATTTCTTCTGCTTTTTGTTTGTATTCTTCACTAGCTTTAGGTCTGCGAAATTCTGTTGTCTGCTGTAGCTTTTCCAAAACCGCTTTTTTACGTGATTTATTAGAGTGAAGTTCGAGACAGAAGGGGGCTAAACCTATTGAAGAAAGGCGTTTTTGAACAACTTCCAAGGCAGCCATTTTTTCTGCAACGAAAAGAACGGTTTTGTTCTGCCCAAGAGCATTTGCAATTAATGAGGTGATTGTCTGAGATTTACCTGTTCCTGGAGGGCCATGAAGAACAAATGATTTGTTTTCGCAGGCGCTTCTGACAGCAAATAGCTGAGATGCATCCGTTGGCATAGCCATGAATACATCGTCTTCACAAACATGGTCTCCTGTTTCCATGGTTTCGGCTTCCCATGTGAGCTTGCCTTCAAGAAGACTTTTAACTATTTTGTTCTTTATTAAGTCGTCAGAGCGGTTTGTAAGGTCATTCCACATTACAAACTGTGTAAAAGAGAATATGCCTACTGCAGCTATTTCCAGAACTTCCCAGTTTTCCTGAGGTTTAGCATACTCGCGAATTGTATCGAAAATTTTGCGTGTATCAAGCCCGTGTTCATCAAGGGGTAGGGGGTCTAAGCCTTCAACTTCTATTCTGAAATCCTGTTTAAGCTTTTCTAATAGTGTGATATTAAGCTGGGGGTCATCGTCTCTCAGACTGATTGTATAGCCTTGTGCCGCTGATTTTCTAATTATATCAATAGGATAAAGAATTATCGGTGCGTAACGGGCCGGTGGGTTGTTCCCCTTATTAGATTCAAACCATTTTAAAAGCCCTAGTGCCAAATAAAGCGTATTGGCACCGTTTTCTTCAATAGAACTTTTGGCTGAGCGGTAGACTTCTTTGATAGCCTTTTTTAATTCTCCTTCTGTTAAAGATGAATAAAGATGGTGCTTGGCAAATTCCTTCTGAAGGTCTTCGTCTTTGATTTCTGTTTTTAATAAATCATCATATTTGAATTCTTCTTCAGAAAAGACTAGTTTTTCTGGTTTGGCAGTGATTAAAAATTCTTCGCCGTCTGCTAATGCGTCTTCTAGTTCGTTTATTGTATTTGTTAGAAGTGGAATCAGCGTGCGGGACTTACGCATATTAATAAGCTGATTGCGCAAACCCAGGTCTAGAAGTTTTCTTTCCCACATGGCCTTTTTGGTCTGATATTGTGGTGGGAGAGCATTTGTGCTTGTGCCATTCACTGAAGCAACTTGGGGATTAGGAGAATCTGCAGAAGAATTTGTCTGCGGTGTTGTTTGACTATCAACAGTTACACTCATTTATACTCACCTTTATATTTATTGTCTTTGAATATTTGTTGTAGATATTATTTTATAACAAATTTCTGTTTTTTTTCATCATAAACAAGTTTATTGATGTTTTTATCAAGCCAGTTTAAATAAAAACTGAATAATTCTCGCTTTTCTTCGAAAGAAATACGCTTATTGTTTAAACCAATGTCTGGTCGTTTTTTTATATCAATACGGCGGACTAATTCTTTATAGCATTGAATTCTAGCAGGAGGAAAATCATCGTCAAAACCTTCTATCAATATATATAATTTCTTTGGATCTGAAACTGGCAGAACATCGTAACCATATTTTTTGAAACCTTCATATATTATTTTTTTGTAATCTTCTTTTTCGTGGGCAGAAAACCATTCTTTAAAACTTATTGTAGGTTCTTCTAATATTTTGAATCTAGTCAAAGATTCAAGCCTTCTGGGTGGGAATATTCTATAAAAAGTATCAGTAAATCCAAAATGTCTAAAATACATTATTTCTAATGCATTCCCAGTTTCTTCATATAACCTTTGTAAGTCATGAATGTTTTTGTTTTCTTCTGAGAATTCCTCATTAACTTTAATAATTGTTTCACATAAATTAACTAAAAAACTTATAGTTCTTTTTCCTCTAAAAGCAGTTAAAGCATCAATTAAACTAGTATAGCCATATATATTTTTATTAGCAAATTCTGAATCAGAAAGTTTTTTTAAATTTTCTTCCGTTAGTAATTTTTCTGTTTTAGCTAACAGTGCTTCAAAAGAAGGTTTATCATTAATTAATTTTAGTAGTTCAGCATAATTATCTATTTCATATGTATTTGTTGTTTTATTTATTCCTTGAACGAATTTATCAGAAGGCAAAAAATGGACTATTGGTTTTAAGCTTTTTGTTATAGAAATTGTAAAATAACTGTGATGATTAAAGAATAAGTCACTTAGAAATTCTGCTGCTGCTTTGGTTTCATCGGACAGTGCAAATAAAGCATTTTCAAGTTTAAAATTATCAATTAAGGTAAATTTGTCTAAAATTTTTATTCTTTGTGTTTCTTCATCTATAAAGTATTTTGTGCCATTTTTTTCTTTGATCAATTTATAATAATCTGGCGGATTATCAATTGCAGATATTATTATTTCTTTTAATCTAGGAAAAATGATATCCCTCCTTGTAGAATAACGAAGGTAATTTGCAGCTTCACTTCCAATTACAGGATTGGATAATTTGTCTAAATAGTCATTAATTCTTCTTTCATCTAATCTATCGAATGTTTCTTTTGAAATATTACCAAAGCTACCCATATTGGAATTGGCAAACTTTAAAGCTCTAATGTATATGTCTGGTAAAGCTTCTGAAGTTTCTAATAATTTAGAATAATATTTCTGGGCTTCATCAAATTTTTCTAATCTTCTGTTCATTTCACCTAGCAGTAAATAAACTTCTAGTTTTTGTTTTTCAGTTAGATCATCATTCAGAGAAGCTGTTAAAAATTCTATAACTTTGCTCTGATAGTATTTTTCTTTTTTTATAGAGTTTCTCAACCCCTCAAATAAATCAAAGAACTGACTTGAACCGCTACATTTTTCCGCTTTTTTTATGTAAAATTCTGCCTTTGTATTTTCGCCTGCTATGCGTAGGCTGTAAGCTAAAGAACAGAAACATTTAAGCTTTTCATTTTCATCGTTTATACTTAGTTTTTCTGTTTTTTCGGCTATTTTAATAATGAAATCTGCATAAGTGAAAGTGTTTGCCTCATATAAATTTAATCTTTTATTAAGGTTTATATATTCTTGTTTGATTATATTGTTTTTTTTGCCCAAAAATTCTGAAGAGTCATACTCCATATCTTTCCCATTTTCATCAAGTATTAAATGGAGGTTTCTTATGCTCCATGCCGAAGCTAAATAAAGTTTCCCTATTTGATAGTTAGATTCTTTGTTTGTTTCTGATAATTGTGCCGCTATTTCAAAACACTTATAAGTAGGGAATAATAAAAAACTTTCTAACAATTCTAAACCTTTTGAGGGAGGATAATTTTTTTTAAGCCAAAGTGTTAGTTTATTTTTTTCTTCATCGGTATATTTCTTTTCAAAGTCTTTTGCTAACCCGCAGTAATTGCAATTATAACACCTTACTACATAATTTGATAATGGTATTGAAGGAGATGCTAAGTCATTTGGATAAAGGTCATAATCTAATATAAACTTATTAAGAGGCTGTATTGAAGTAACTTTAAGTTTGGTTTTACATAATGGGCAAGCTTTATCTTCAAGTTTAATATTATCAGCGAAGGAGCTATTGATTACAAAAAAATAAAAACAAACAATTAGTGTTATCTTTTTTATCATAGTTTTTTCCATAAAAGAAAGAATTAATAATTTAGTTTAACATATAAAACTATATAAGCGTTAGTATTCATAGAAAAGCAAAGATAAAATACTAAAATTCCTGTTTGTTTTGCTATCAGTAGAAATTAAGTAAATCAAAAAAATTAATTAGTAAACTTTAAACTTTTGTATTAATAAAGCTTATAACTTTGTTTACTAGGCTTTGAGAATCCAGGCCCAGCATTTGTTTAAGTTCTTTAAGGCTTCCGTGCTGGATAAAATTGTCGGGAAGCCCTAATCTCAGCAGTTTGTTTGATGCACCAGCATCTATTAGCTTTTCGGCAATCATGCTGCCGAAACCGCCAGCCAAAACATTATCTTCTAAGGTTACTATAGGAAGCTTAGAAGAAATTATTTCTGACAGTCTGTCTTCGTCAAAGGGTTTAACAAATCTTGGGTTAATTATTTTTATGCTTAAATTATGCTTTTGTTCTAGTTCATCAATGGCTTTTAATGCGTCAGAGCAGGATGAACCCAAGGGCATAAATATTAAATCTTTGCCCTCTTTTATAACTTCTGATTTGCCTGATTGTATTGGCTGTCTGGAAGATGCTGAATCTGTTGTTCCTGTAGCATAGCCTCTTGGGTATCTTATAGATACAGGAACATTCTGTTTTGAAGCATATTCTAACATAAGAGCCAATTCAACTTCATCACGCGGAGCCATTACCTGAATATTTGGTATTGATCTCATGTATGAAATATCAAGACAACCGTGATGAGTTGGTCCGTCTTCGCCAACAAGACCAGCACGGTCTAAGCAGAATACTACCGGTTGATTTGTTAAAGCAACATCATGAACAATCTGGTCGTAAGCTCTTTGCAAAAAAGTCGAATAGATAGCTACGAAAGGCTTTAATCCTGATTTGGCAAGAGCGGCCGCTAATGTTACACCGTGTTGTTCAGCAATTCCAACATCATAAAATCTTGACGGAAATTCGTTTGAGAACTTAGTTAGGCCTGTTCCCTCTTTCATAGCTGCTGTTATTGCTATGATTTTCTTGTTTTCGTTTGCCAGTTTGCAGATTGTGTTGCCGAATACTTCTGTATAGGTTGGAACATTTTTTAATGTGTTTTTAGCATTGCCGGTTTCAATTTCAAAGGGGCCGATTCCGTGGAATTTGTTGCATTGTTCCTGAGCGGGTTTATACCCTCTGCCTTTCTGAGTAAGAACATGAACTAGAACAGGTCCTTGTCGGTCTCTAGCTCTAACCAAAGCTCTTTCTAAGACTTCGAAATTATAGCCGTCAACTGGTCCGATATATTTGAAGCCAAGTTCTTCAAACAGCATTCCTGGAGTGAGCAGGTATTTGAAACTGCCTTCAATACGGCTTAAAACGTTGTAGAGTCTGGTTCCGAAACCAGGTATATTCTTCAAGACTTTAGATAAATAGTCTTTCGGAGTAGTATAAGCTGGTTCTAGTCTTAATCTGTGCAAATACATGGCCATAGCGCCGACATTTGGCGAAATAGACATTTCGTTGTCGTTTAATATGACAACAACATTGCTTTTTCTGTGACCAATGTAGTTTAAGGCTTCAAAAGACATTCCGCCAGTCATGGCACCGTCACCTATTACAGCAATGGTTTTGCCGGGAAGCTGAAGCTGTTCTTTTGCTAAGGCCAGACCTTGAGCAACAGAAATAGATGTAGAGCTGTGACCGGTATTAAAAGAATCATGTATACTTTCAGTAATTTTTGGGAATCCACTCAAACCGTTAAACTTGCGGAGTGTATCAAATTCTTTCTGTCTGCCGGTAATTAGTTTATGGGTGTAAGACTGATGCCCCACATCCCAGACAATCTGATCTGTAGGGGAATTAAATACTCTGTGAATGGCAAGAGTAAGTTCAACGATACCAAGATTGCTGGCTAAATGACCGCCATTTTTTGACACAACTTCAATTATGCGTTCGCGAATTTCTTTGCTTAACGCTTCAAGCTCGTTTATAGTGAGCTTCTTTAAATCACTTGGTTCGTTGATACGTTCTAGCAGCATTATTATTTATTTAGAGCAGCTAATAGATCTTCTAACTTTATTCCATGAGCTTCTGCAGCTTCTTCTATTGATTCGCCAGCAGCTATAGCGCAGCCGAGGCAGTGCATTCCAAATTCATGCAAAACTTCTGAAGCTTCAGGTTTTTCTTTGAGAACTTCTGAAATAGTCATTTTTGAATTGATTTTACTCATTTTTATTCACCCCTTTAAAGGATATAAAAGTGTAACATCATTAGGTTTAAGATACAAGCGGTTTTGAATTATAAATTACTTTGAATAGTTTGGTTCAAAAAGCAGAACCCAAACGGTTTGGAAAACAATCTTTATGTCTAATAGAATGCTATAGTAATCAAGGTAATAGTAATCGTAGGTTACTTTATCAACCAGCTTTAGGTAGTATCTTGAGTTTACAGCAGCTAAGCCTGTTACACCAGGCTTGACCGATAGTCTTCTTCCCTGAAATTCGTAAAATTCATTAACAAAATATGGGCGTTCAGGTCGAGGGCCTACTACAGACATTTCACCTGTTAAAACTAAGAAAAACTGTGGCAGTTCATCAATACCAAATTTTCTGATGAATTTGCCTAATTTTGAAACGCGAGGGTCATCAGCGGTTGATACTGTAGGGCCGCTTTGTGCTTCGGAACCCATACGCATAGAACGAAACTTTATTACGTCATATTCTTTACCGTTAAGCCCAACACGTTTTTGTTTATAGAAAACCGGTCCTGGAGAATCTATTTTTACTAATACAGCTGTAAGTAGCATTACAGGCGAAGTAATAATAATAGCAAATATAGAGAACAGAATATCGAAAATTCTCTTAATTATTATTTGAGCATCAGTAAGCGGGTGAGAACAGATTGTAATAAGAGGAAAATCTTCAAGACTTCTCAAACCAATAGATGCTGCTGTTTTGCTGGGGTCTACTGATATTCTGACGTTGAATTTATGTGGCTCTTCCTTACGTTGATAATATATCTGAGCCCAGAACTTGTCTAGATTAAGCTCTGTATCTGTAACAAAGACTTCGTGAGCATGTTTGAATATTACTTCAGAAGCAAGTTCGTCTACTTCGCTAGATTTCATAGAACGAACAATGCGGAATCTCACTCCGCCTCGACGATGAAAATGGTTTATAATTCTTTTCCCTTCGACTGGATCGCCGATTATTATAGCTTTAACAAGATTGGGATGAGGTCTGAATATTCTCGATATTATTACTCTTGTTAAAAAAACGGCAAAAATACTTATAGCAGTAGCTATAAGCATAATTGGTCTTGGAAAATTATGAGAAAGAGACGCAAAGCTTCTAGACATAAAACCAACAAGGTTGAAAACTATAAAAGTTGATAGCAGTGAACTTGTTGTGTGAAATATTATATCTGAAGCAGCTTTGAGACTTCTTAGACTGAATATTCCAGATATTATTCCGAAAAATAGGTAAAAAGAGAAAAGATACCACTTAACCTGATTATATGAGGCTAAATATAGGTCTATTGGCCCTGTTCCTGATAACCAGAGATTAAAAGTTTCTTTGAATATATAGTCTAGCAGGAACATGTCGCATATAATTAAAAACAGCGACAACATTCCTTCTGCGCCTTGGGGCAATCTGAAGCTGAATCTCTTCAGTTTTGAGCTTAGAGACATCTTTTTTAGCCTATTTAAGAGATAATTCTATTTCGTTGGCTATATCGTCAAGGTTTAATATTCTTACTGCAGCCTGCTGATCTAAGGCTGCTCTAGGCATACCATAAACTACAGATGAAGTACGGTCTTGTGCTATGGTTAATCCGCCCATAAGTTTTATGTTTTTTAACCCTCTGACGCCGTCTTCTCCCATGCCAGTAAGAATTATACCTACTGCATTATGAGCAAATTCTTTTGCTGCTGAGAAGAAAAGGGTATTTATACAAGGGGCAAACAGGTCTTTTTGAACTGTATTAGACACAACAGAAAAAGTGCATTTGCCATCAAGACTTCTCGAGACAGTAGTTTGATTATCGCCAGGACAGATATATGCAATAGAATTTTGTAATTGTTCACCATCACAAGCTTCTTTAACTTTTAATCTGCAAATAGTGTTTAATCTGGTTGCAAAAGCAGAAGTAAAAGCTTTAGGCATGTGCTGAGCTATTACTATCGGAGCTGGTATATTTGGATCTAAGGATGTTAAAATCTTTTGTATTGCTGGCGGACCGCCTGTTGATGCACCAATAAATATTACTTTTGTTATTCGTTCTTCTTTGACAGAAAAACGCTTGATTGCTGATTTTGGTGCGAATTCAAGCTTTATAGAATGAGGCTGACTACCAGCTGCATTATGAATCTTTGATACAAGTTCATTTTTTAATTGAAGTATGTTTGTTGAAAAAGTAGAACCTGGCTTGGGAACGTAGTCAACGGCGCCTAAATCAAGAGCGTCTAATGTGACCTTTGCTCCTTCATGTGTTAATGAACTAACCATTATGACAGGAGTAGGTTTTATACGCATAATTTCTTTCAATGCCTGCAAACCGTCCATAATAGGCATTTCAACATCCATAGTAACGACATCAGGTTTTAATCTGATTGTTCTGTCTATTGCTTCCATGCCATTAGCTGCTGAACCAACTATTTCTATAGAAGGATCAGATTTGAGCATTCTTTCTATGGCGGTTCTCATAAAAGCAGAATCATCTACTATGACAACACGTATCTTTTTTTGTTCTTCTTCCATATTCTACTTGCTTCCTGGTTTCCGGTATGCGTAACTTCCTTTATTATCGAGCAGTTCGAATGTGTTTGATGGGAATGAAAAACATTCGCTTTCTCCTATAAATAGAAGACCATTAGGATTTAAATAATCATAGAAAGTTTCTAATATTTTTTCCCTTAAGACTTCATCAAAATATATTAACACGTTTCTGCAAAAAATAATATCAGAACCCTGCATAATTTTTATTTTAGAAATATTTTTTAAATTAAGCCAATGAAAATCGACCATATCTTTGATGTCTTGCGAAATTAAACAATTGCCGTTATTGTCGCGTTTACCAATATGAAAGCCGAGTTTGTTCTCAAAGTATTCTATTTTGCCGTGCATTGCCTTAGATTTGTATATACCTTTTTGTGCTTCTGAAAGGCAGGTTTTGTCTATGTCTCCGGCATTAATTACAAATTTGGCTTTGGGATTTTTTTGTGTGAAATCTTTGGCAATCATTGCTATTGAATAAGGCTCTTCACCATGTGAACATCCCGCACTCCAGATTCTTAATGGAAATTCATAGTTGTTCTTCTTAAAAAACTCAGGGAAGAAAGAGTTTATCATATATTCAAACTGCTTGGGGTTGCGGAAAATATAGCTTTCGCTTATGGTTATTTCGCTAATAAAGCTGTCCATTATTTTGGAATTATTTTTGTAATTTTTTAGCAGTTCTATGAAGTCATTTATATTATGACAGTCTAGCTGCTTCATTTGATCTATTATCTTTTTTTCAACACGATTCTGGGGTATACGTTCAAGAACTATACCTGCGTATTCGTTAATCGCTTTGCTTATTGTATTTAAATGTTCTTTTTTTACTATAATCATGCTTTATGGTAGGGTTCGCCGAACATTATGGAAATTGCTCTGTAAAGCTGTTCGGCAAGCACTAGAAGTGCTAATTGATGGTTTAGGGTTAATGGCGATAGAGAAATGAATTCGTTTGCCATGGATTTTACTCTGGGGTCATGGCCTTCTGCTGCTCCCAAACAAATTGTTAGGCGGTTGCAGCCTGATTTGAGTTTTGTATCTAACCATTTTACAAAACCATTTGTATCTGGGCATTTGGCATGCTCGTCAAGAGCTATGATAAATTCTTTGCCGTTAATTCGTTTAACAAGCTCATCTTCTGTTTTGCAGTTAATGATTTCTACTGGTAGACGCTTAGAGCATCTTTCCAAGTATAAGTCTACTAATTTCTGATAAGGTTTATCCTGTATTTTACCTGGCATTAGAATTTCAATCTTCATCTGAATGCCTCTCTTCGACTCTTTTGTTTTTCTCTATTGTCTATTAGTTTATTTTTTAATTTTTTGGGGCAGTTCGGAACCTATGATTAAACGTTCTGTTGGTGTATCTTGGCTTGCTACTGTCACTTGCATAGACCTGAAATTATTTCCATCGAATTCTAAAAAAGACTCCAACGATTCCAAAGCTTTTTCTTTAGTGTTAGATTCTTGGCTAAGATGCATTAAAACTATGTTTTGAGGAACTTTGTTCATTCTTGAAAGTATGCCTCTGACACCTTCATTCGGAAGATGACCACTGGTGCTTTTTATGCGCTGTTTAAGCCAAGTAGGATAAGAACAGCTTTTCAGCATGTCGAGATCATAGTTGCTTTCAATGCAAAGCAAGTCAGCATTTTGAGTATGATTTAAAACTTCAGGAGTTACGCAACCTAAGTCTGTTGCCATAACCATAGAATAATTATCTTTTTCAATGTGAAGTCCCATGGGTTGAGCAGCATCATGAGGAACTTTAAATGCTGTGCACAGGCAATTGCTTATTTCAAATACTTTTTCATAGCTCATTGAATAGTATTCTTCAATAGGAATGCCTCTTTCTACTATGGCTGATGCAGTACCAGGCGTGCAATATATTTTTAAATGAGGAGCTTTTTTTAAAAGGACTTTTAACCCTTTTATATGGTCTTCGTGTTCGTGGGTAATAAAAATACCCTTCAGTTCTTCTAGGCTTATTTCTCTCTTAGACAAATAATCGCAGATTTTCTTGCATGAAATACCTGCGTCTAAAAGGTAGTATGTATGGTTCAACTCCAAAAGAGCTGAGTTGCCCTTGCTTCCAGAGCCTATAAAAGTAATGCCAAGCACAATCTTTCCTTTACTTGGGAGTATGAAAGAATTATGCTACTTTTGAAATAAAAAATCAATACTTTTACTTTAGAAATTAGCACCAAAACCTATTGTTAATGGTTTGTAATCGTAAAAATCCTCATAACTGGTTTTGGTTGAGCCTAATATTTCAACAGAGAACCCTCTGTGAGAGTAATATCTCCAGCCCAAAGAAACAACATCACCATTATAGTCTAATATGTATTGACTTTTATATCCTCTTTCACTTGGTTTTCTACCTGGAATTTCAGTACCGAATAGTAAACATAGTTTTTCGGGTTTTCTGTTATTCTTTTTATATTTTCCGTAGGCTGCGGTTCCTATTCCTTCGTTTCCACCAAAATTCCAGCCAATACCTAATCCACCTAATGTTAAATACAGAGTATGGTAATTGTTGGGATTTGTGTCAAATACTCCGCCAAAAGCCATTTGTGAAAACTCGCCTTCCCCAAAGGATGGAAGTCTGACTTTAAAATTCAATTTTGGGTCTGTTTCAACATTATTTCTATCTGTTTCAGAATCAAAATCCGCTTCAATGCCAAATTCAACATCTTTTATAGGTGAAAAGCCGAACGCAAATGAGGTCATATAGCCGTCTTTGGTTTTGTCACCTTTAAAACTATCATATTTACGTGTTTTGACAGAAAGTTCTATTTCTTTTTCCGGAATAGTTTTGTGGGAAGGGGTGTTAATAAAGCCTGAAGGTCCTTGGAAGGAAAGTCCAGCATTACATGTATTTTCTAAAAGAATGAAGCTTAATACAAACAATTGTAAAACTATTAGATTGAATTTGTTTATTGGTTTACTGAGCATGTTTTTGTTTGCATATTTCAGCATTTTTTTCATTTAAATTGTTTTCTTTGCAGAATTTGCTGTGACATTCCCAAAAATTCTGGCAATAAGTGCAACAGTGCCTGTTGTTCATGTGCCGTTCGCCTCTATACCAATTTATTTTACAATTAGCATAGTATCTGCATCTCGAACAACATTGCCAATCTATTTTCAGAAAATTACGGCGTTTGATTTCTTCGATAATGAGAGTCATAGACATCAGATTTTTCTCAACCTGAGTCTCTTTCATCAGTTCATTAAATTCATAGATTTCTTCGTCAGTCCCATAAAGATTGACGATGAAAATTTCTTCTGCAAATACTGGTAGATATTCTTTAGCCATAGTTATGCTTTATTCAAGGATATATTTTATTTATCGGTAAATTGTTGAAAGTATCTTAAGAAAATTTATTCTTGTTTATTAATTATGCGAAGACCAGAAGCTGTGAATACGTATATGTTTTTGCTCTCTTTATCTGGAAAAGCACCAAGTATTCTATCTCTGCTTTTAAAAGGTATTGCTGTAAAGCTGTTTTTATCTTTTAGGTAAAGAGAATCCATGCTTGATACCCACAAATTACCTGAATAATTAATTGAATTTGGATGGTCGGAAATAATTCCTGATAACGGAAGTTTATTGTCTAAGAATCTGAATATTCTGCCATCGTTTAAAGCTATATAGAGCTCTTTGTTGTCTATACATACAACATCAGCTATTCTTGCAGAATCTATATTTCCCTGGAAAAACATCAGATTCCACTTCCCATTAGATTCATGTGTCATAATGCCTTGATTAAGCAAGGCTACATATTGTTCTTTTATTTTCCAGATAGAATGACAATTTTCTGTAAATTCGCTTGGAATATTAAAGAATAATTCTAATTCTCCATTGCTGAATTTTTTGACTTTTCCGTCGTTATACAACAAAAGCAGGGTATCTTCATCACAGATACTAAGATGTTTTAACCCTTTTGTTTCTTGGGAATCAATTATAAGGTTTGCTATATTTTCTAAAATTTCATAAACACCTGATTGGCTGCTATAGGCATAACAGTGTTTGCTATTGCAGCAAAGCTTATTTGCATTACCTTTGCCATTATGATTAATTTGATCCCATGTTTTCCCGTCAAAAGACCAGATGCCTCTATTGGTTGTGGCTAGAAGATATTTGTCGTGAAATTTAGTAATATCAGAAAAAACAGGTTTCTGAAGTTCTACAGGAAGTTCTACCATAGGTTTCTGGTCTGGTGGATAGCTTTCTGTAGAAAGAGAACTTTCTGTTAGAGCTTCTTTCCCATCTGTTTCTAACAGACCGTAATCCGGCATTCGGCTGAAGGTTGGTCTTGTTTCCATTGGCAAAGTTGTGATTGGAAGAGTTGGGGTATAGGTTCCCAATTCTGGTATAACTCCAAAAATAGAACTGTTTCCAATGTTCCCTGAAAAATTGAAGTAATAAAAGAGAACAGAAGACTTGTTTATCGCAGCTAGAAAAGTATCGCATAAGCAGAGAGAATAGGTTGGTATACTGGATAATCTGTCCATTTTCCCTTTATAATATCTGAAAACACCTTCATCTGAAGCAATAAAAAGAACTTCGCCGGCGCTTATAATGTCATTTATGAAGCCAGGTTTGGTAGAAGAAAGCATTGTCCAAACCCAGTTCTTTGAACTTCTATAACCGGCAACTATGCCCTGGTCTGTGCCGATAAAAACATTTTTTTCTGTCGTAACCATACATCTGGGTTTTTTCCCGGCTAATACCTGCAAATCAAGATTTGAAAGCTTATCTGAATTGCCTGTTAAAATGCCTTCTTCATGCAGTATCCAAAGCTCTTTTTTCTGGTGCCCAAAACCTCTAGCTACATAATCTTTGGTTTGAGGTAATTCTGAAATATTACTCCCATTGCTACGAAAAATACCGTTACCTAAGGTTCCTATTAAAAATTGATTTCTCTTTTCGTTAACAACGGCAAAAGAATTTATTAGTTTGTTGGGGAGATTACTTTCAAAAAGTGGCTTTACACTATCTTTTTCTTGTTCATATTCAAATATGCCAGGGTAACCTGCAATTAATAGTTTGTTGTTGCAAATAAGCAAATCTTTGGCATAAAAATTTTTAGGAAGATTCTTCATTGCCTGGGTTTGTCCTGTAACGGTATTTATTATGTTTACGCCATTGTTGCCAGCTATATAAAGACGGTTATTAAACCATATTGAATCAGATATAATACTGTGATTTTGTATTGGAAGCTCACTTACTCTGCTTATCTGACCTCCGAATACTCCTATGCTTGTTCTATGTCTGTCTACAATTTCGTGAATCGGATTAATTGAGACTGCTCCATAGACAAATAATATAATGATTAGGGAAAAGTATATTGAAGGTGTCCAGTTCCAACATTTGCTTCGTAATAAATCTTCTTTGGCGGCCAGTTTGGATATACTTTCGTTTAAAGAAGTTAACTGAGCTGTTTGATTGACGCTGATGCTGATTGAATTTTGTTCATTTTCTTTTATTAACTTGTTTAATGCAGCTTTTTGACGTCTGAAGGTTTTTATCTGGATAGTTATTTTGCTGATTTCCCACCATCGGCCTGTTTCGTCTGCAATCCAAAACATGGCGTCAATGAGGTTATATATGATTTTCCCTAATTTTGTTGTTTCTTCTTCCATTGTGTTACCGTTTAATCAGATTTCTGCCCAAGGATGAAAGATACATTTGCCGTCTATTGGTCTATTTAGGAAATTGGCGGCAATATTTGAAAATGTTTCTGGACTATCGGAAACAAAGAAACTTTCTTTGCCAGGGGTTTCCTGTTCTGTAGATATTCTTCGAGCTTCTAGAGTTTCTTTGACTTCTTTTGCTGTTTCGTAAGCTGAATCAACCAGGTTAATATTGTTATCGAAAAACTTGCTTATTTGATTTTTTAGTAATGGATAATGTGTGCAAGCCAAAATCAAGGATTTGATATCGGTTTTTTTCAAGTCTGAGAGATACATTTCCATTGCGTCTAGGGCAATCTTTGTGTCCATCAGGTTTTCTTCTACTATCGGAACAAAAAGCGGACAAGGAACAGCTATAACGTTAATGGAACTGCGAAGTCTTTTTATGCGGTTTTGATATGCACCGGAACTTATTGTAGCTTTGGTTCCTATAACTGCGATATTGTTGTTATGAGCTGATTTTATTGCTGCTCTTACACCTGGCTCTATAACTCCTATAATAGGTATTCTGACTTCATTCCTAAGAGAAGATAAAGCTAAGGCTGAAGCAGTATTGCAGGCTATAATAATCATCTTAACATTCTGCATTTCTAGAAATTTAGCTATTTCTAGAGAGTATTTCTGAACAGCAACAGGTGACTTATTGCCATAAGGAACTCTAGCTGTGTCACCAAAATATATTAAGTTTTCGTTGGGCAGCAACGTGCGTATTTCTTTAAATACGGTTAAACCACCGACTCCTGAGTCGAATATTCCAATAGGTCGATTATCCATGTTTCTTTTGCTCTAATTTTGGTATCTGACTAAATTTTATAAGCTATTTTAGCTTATTCGGTCAATAAGTATTTTTTTTGTTATCTAACTAATAATCTATATTTGTAAACTGACCTTTTTTGAAAAGCCTGTTGGCTCTTTCTTCTTTGGCTAGTCTATCGTATTCTTCTCCAAGTTCCGGCCCTACTTTTGCCAGGTATGCCTGTCTTAAAACATCCTGTGGACTTTCGAAATTGGCTTTAAAAGCACCTAGTTTGCTTAAACCTTCTTTTAAATATTTTGTTCTTCTTTTTATCGTATACTGTTCAGGAGCAGGTTCATCTTGCCATGGCGTGTGTTTTTTTGGCACAAAAACAGAGAAGGTTGCTGAAAGAGAAGAAATCGAAGGCGCCGATTTTATTACTTTGCTTATGAATTCTATTGTTGCATCAGCATCTTCGTCTTCTTCACCAGGCAGACAACTTACAAAATACATTTTTATATGTTCAAAACCATGGCCAAACAAAGATTTTATTCTTTCTATGAATAAATCTTCACTCATTGGTTTTTTCATTGCTTTTCTTAAGCGTTCACTGCCTGTTTCAGGAGCCACAGTTAAGCCTGTAATGCCTGATTTTTGCAGTGCACTGATTATGTTTTCAGATAATTTTTCCCATTTGACTGATGAATTTCTGACCTTAATATTTCTTTCCTGAAGCATTTTAAAAATTTGTTCTACTTCTGGGTGGTCGAATAGGGAAGGGGCTACCAATCCTAAATCTTTACAGTTAGGGTGTTCGTTAAGCCAGTTTTCAATTACAGAAGCTTTTACTGGTCTCGGAGGTGCATAAATGCACCTGGCAAGGCAGAAAGAGCACACTCTTGGGCATCCTCTCATTACTTCAATCATATGTGCTCCGCCAAATGAATTATATGGCGAAACTATATGAGAATATGCCGGTTGCTGATTTACGTCGTGCAAACCAAATAGTTCTGGAATATGTTCTGTAACAGAGGGCACCCATACTCCCTTAATCGCTGAAACTTTATCTTTGTCAAAACCATCTTTATGTAGAGTTTCTACAATAGGAACAATAGTGGGTTCGGCTTCACCTGGAATTATTATATCGAATATAAGGGAAAGTGCTTTGGGGTTAGATGCTATTGCTGCACCGCCTGCTATTAGTAGAGGGTGATGTTTGTTGCGTTCTTTAGCTAAAATAGGAAGACCTAAAGATGCAAAAATTCCGGGTATTTTATCGAAATCTCCTTCAAAACTGAAGGAAAACATTAATACATTAAAATCTCCAAGGGGTCTACCTGTTTCAAATGAGTAGTAAGGAGCTTCTAAGGGTGTTTCTTGTTGTAATGCAGGAAAAAAGCGTTCAACTCCAGTGTTGGGTATAGAGCTTACTAGTCTGTGCACGGTTAAATAACCGAGATTGCTCATGCCCAAAGAGTAGAGATTGGGATAAACTAAGGCTATACTGATTGCTCCAGCGTATTTACTTTCTAAATAATGCTGCTCTGTTTTTTTTAACTGATTTGCGACTGATTCGTAATTAAATCTATGTTTTAAACCCAATTTTTACTCTTTTCTGAATTTAAAAAACAGGGGAGATTATTATCTCTCCCCTGTTTTTTATTCGATTATATATAAAACCAAGGATAATATTCTTTGTTTATATTATCTCTTTCCTCTTCTAAGGAAAGCTGGGAAACTCTGATCATCACTGTTGTTGCGAAGAATAGCTGGAATGTCATTGTCATCACTAGCTATTGGTGCATTAACAACCTGCTGAACTGGTCTTGGCTGTTCAACCTGGCGGTTAGAACGAACAGTTTCTAGTATGCGGCCAGCATTGCTGTTGCTGATAGAAGCTCTGTCTTCTTTGCCAAAGCCTGTGGCAACAACTGTAATTCTGATGCTTTCGCCAAGATCTTCGTTTACATTATGACCGAAAATGATGTTTGCATCTTCGTCAGCGGCATCTCTGATAATGCTCATAGCTTTGTTAACTTCCATGATACCGAGGCTGTGAGAAGCAGAAATGCTTACGAGAACACCTCTTGCACCCTGAATAGAAGATTCAAGCAATGGACTGTCTATAGCCTGCTGAGCAGCGGTTACAGCTCTGTTTTCACCAGAAGCAACACCAATACCCATCAAAGCAGAACCAGAACTCTTCATAATGGTCTTAACGTCTGCAAAGTCAACATTGATTACACCGTTAATAGTGATAAGATCGGAAATACCCTGAACACCTTGTCTTAATACTTCGTCTGCTTGTCTGTAAGCATCTTCCATAGTAAGATCTTCGTTGGCTATTTCAATGAGTTTATCGTTTGGAACAACAATAATAGCATCTACACGTTCTTTTAGATTCTTGATGCCTAATTCTGCACTGCTAGCTCTCTTTTTGCCTTCGAAACCAAATGGTTTTGTTACTACGGCAATGGTAAGTGCGTTCTGTTCTCTGGCAACTTCTGCAATTATTGGAGCAGCACCTGTTCCTGTGCCACCGCCCATACCAGCAGTAATGAATACCATGTCGGCACCTTTTAATTGTTCTGCTATTTCATCACGGTCTTCTTCAGCTGCTTTTTTACCAATTTCTGCATCGGCACCAGCACCAAGACCCTTGGTTATTTTTTCACCCAATTGAATTTTGGATTTAGCGTTAGAACTCTGTAAAGCCTGTGCATCGGTGTTGGCTACAATAAATTCTACCCCGGAAAGATCTGCTTCGATCATTCTATTTACGGCATTAGATCCGCCGCCGCCTACACCAATAACCTTTATTTCAGCGCTACCGCTTCCCATATAATCATTATCAAACACTATGCCCTTGCCTCCTATTTTTTACACTTCACCTTATTTTTTTATATATGTGTGGTAATTTACTATATATTTTTTAATCCGTAAAGAACTTAGCGAAAAAATTTTTAATTTTTTCAAAAATTCCGCTAACAAAGCCTGATTCTCTTGTCGGTTCCCTATAATTTAGGGCACCGTATCTAATCAAACCTAGTGCAGTAGAATATTGTGGTTTACAAACTTTTTCTTTAATGCCACTAATCTGAATTGGATTGCCGGTTCTGACAGGAATTCCAAAAATACCCTCAGCCAATTCTGTGCACCCTTTTAAAAGAGAAGAACCACCAGTCAAAACTATTCCTGCTGGTAAAGAATTTAATGGAACTGCTTCTTCTATCTTAGCCTTGGCTTTGACAAAAATTTCTTCCATTCGGCTTTCTATTATTTCTGCTAGATATGTCTGGGTAATAGTCTTTGTTTTTTCTCCACCGGCTACAGGAACATCTATGCTTACTTGTTCATCAGCAAGATCAATCTGTGCAACGCCTTCATTTACTTTAAGCTCTTCTGCTTTGTCTGTAGAAGTCTTTAAAACAAATGCTATGTCGTTAGTAATACTACTACCGGCAATATCAATGCTGCTAGAGTATTCGACGTGCCCGTTTTTATACACAATAATATCTGTGGTGCCCCCGCCTATATCAAGAAGAACCACACCTAAACGGCGTTCGTCTTCTGTAAGAGCAGAAAGACTTGATGCATACTGCTGCAAAACGACTTCTTCAACATTGAGCTTAGCCATTTCACAACTTTTCATAAGATTCTTTATGGCAGTCACAGCACCAGTAATAATGTGCACGTGAGCTTCTAGTCGGCTACCGACCATGCCTTTTGGATTACTTATTTCATTCTGTTCGTCAACAACAAATTCTCTTGGAAGTATGTGTATTATTTCATGGGTGGCAGAAATTTGAACTGCTGTTTTTGCATTGTCAACGGCTCTGTCAACGTCTTCAGAAGTGATTTCGTTGTTGGCGCCTTTGATTGCAATAGCACCCTTGCTGTTCATAGAGTTTATGTGTGCACCAGCAATGCCTACATAAACAGAATCAATAGAAACGTCAACTGACTTTTCTGCTTCTTCTATGGCATATACTATGGCTTCTGTAGTTTTCTTTATATCTACAATAGCGCCTTTTTTTACGCCGTCAGTATATGAACAGGAACCAGCTCCCAATACATTGATTGTGCGATCTTCTTTTAATTCCCCTATAACAGCACATACTTTTGTTGTGCCTATGTCCAGACCGACAATTATATCATCCACCAGTAGTTTGACCTCTGTTTTCAGAATTTGTTTGCGATATTTTTTTCGGACGAATAACTATATCATTCATCGCTCTCATATCTAAGTAAAAAGGTTCTACATTATTCTTGCGTAAATTGTCAAGGAGTGCACGCAAAAAAATGTATCTATTTTTAAAATCTTCCGCATTTCTTGGGAAAATTTTTTCACCTGTAAGCATTATTATATATGGATTTTGGCATTTAGAAAAGTTGATTTCAGAAATTTGTTTT
>JAJJLH010002452.1:0-21390 GCA_023806865.1 Isotricha sp. YL-2021a | reverse complement strand
TAATATTTTTATTCTTTTTTTATTCGATTATTTAAATATTTTTTATTTTTTCAAATTTAATAAATGAAAAAATGGGTTTTTATATTATTAATTAATATTATATTATCAAATGATAATTATTCAAAAGAATATAATGATTTAATTATTTGGTTAAAATCAAATGGTGCAAAAATATCAAATAAAATAACAATAAATGAAAAAGAAGAAAATAACCGATTTATATATTCAACAACAAATATAAAAAAATATGAAGAATTAATATTTATTCCAGATTCATTAATATTATCTTTTCAAAATAAAATATTATCAGAACATTGTAGAAAAATGTATGGAATATCAAATAAATATGATTATGAATGTTTAGTTTATTTTTTATCAATTGATTTAGAAAATAAAAAAAGTTTTTTTTCTCCTTATTATAATTATTTAACAAAAATAAATTTAAATAATTTAGGATTTAATTATTCAGGAAAACAAATATTAAAATATAGAAATACAGGAATTGATACAGAAATAAGAATGGCACAATATTATTTTGAAAATACTTTAGAGCCTTTAAAAGATTATTTTCAAAGTAAAATAAAAATTGATAATAAATTAAGAGATAATTTTAAAAAAAGTTTTTTTATTGTTTCTTCAAGAAATTTCGTAAGAAATGAATCAATTAAATTATATGCTAAAAATTGTTTAGTTCCATTATTAGATTTAATTAATCATAATAATACTTATAATACTAATTATACTTATACTAAATTTAGAAAAGGTTTTATTTTATATTCTGTAAGAGATATTGTTAAAGGAGAACAAATTTATATTAATTATGGGAAATTAAATAATATTGATTTATTTGTTAAATATGATTTTATTATTAAAGATAATATTTATAAATGTGATGTTAGTTTTTTTATTAAAGAAAAGAAATATAAAATTAAAGGAAATTTTAATATGGATAATTTAAATTTATTAATTAATAATGTTTGTTTAGATTTTAAAGTTGAAAAAAAAGAAAGTGTTAATTTTATTATTTCTGGGTTAAAGGAAAAGAAAAATTATTTAATTAATGAATTAGAAAAACAAAATGAGATTTTAAATTCTATTAAATCTGAAAATGATATTTTAAATGAACAAAATTCTGAATTAGAAAAAATAAATGATAAAAATGAAAAAGAAATTTTTGATTATGTTAAAAGTTTAAATAAAGGGACTAATATTTTCATCTCTTTCATTTAATTTTGAAGTTAAAGTTATCATAATATCTCTTTGTTTAATTAATAAATTTTTATATCTTTCAACTTCAAATTTATCATTTTCTAATTTTAATCTTTCATTTTCAAATTCTTGAAATTTATTATCAAATTCTTTTAATAAAACATTTTGTCTTTCTTCTAAAGCAATTCTAAAATAAGATGAATTTTCAATTAAATTTTTTTTTTCTCCTCCAATAATCATTTGAGAATTCATTAAAGCAATTTTCATTTCTAATTTATTTTTTTCTTCCCTTTCATTTAAATACTTTGATGAAGTTTCTTCTAATTTTTTCAAAACTTCTTTTTTATCATTTTCAGCTTTTTCTAATTCAATAAATAACAAATTTTCATTTAATAATTTATTTTTTTCTTCTAATTCTTCTTTTAAAAATTTCAATTGAATTTCATATTGACAAATTAAACTTTTATGATTAAAATCTTGATTAATAATAGGTTTATTTTTAATTTTTTTTGCTCTTTTTGCAAAAAGTAAACTAGATAAATTTTCAGAAAAAAAATCTTGACAAGGACTAATCATAGTAATCATAATAGTTTTACAATTTCCTCCTAAAGAATCTTCAAGTAATCTAGTTAATTTTGAATCACGATATGGAATATGTAAATTTTTCTTATTTTCACTTAAAGCATTAATAACATTTCCTAAAGCACTTAAACTTTTATTTATTCTCTTACTTTCTTCTAATTGTTTTCCTTTAGCTCCTGTAATTTTTATTCTTTCTGAACCAGCTAAATCAACTAAATTTAATTTTCCTATTTTTGTTATTGATAATTTTTCATCATATTTTATTAATTGTTCAACTGTTATTATAAAAATTGCATGTGAACGTGATGAGACATCATTCATATTTGTTGCTGATGTTGTTCTATTTAAAGCACCTTGTTCTAAAAGAGAATAAATATCATTAGAATTTCTAACAACCCATTCACTTAAATTTTCAACATAAATTCCTTTTTTTTTATCTTCTCTAATATTTAAATTTTGTCTTTCAGGTTTTAATAAATCACTAATATTTTCATTATATAATTGTAAATAACTAACACGAATAATAAATTTAGTATTATTATTAGAATTATTTTCAATATTAGAAAAAATTTCTTCAACTGTTCTAGGAACTAAACCTCTTTCATTATCATTTGGATCATAAGTAAAACCTTCCATTGTATGAGTTTTACCAGTTCCAGTTTGACCATAAGCAAAAATTGTTGAATTATAACCTTCAAGAACACTTTCAACTGATGAATGAGCTGTTTTTGAATAAACAAATGATTGTGTTGATGACATGTCAAAAATGTAATCAAATGTAAATGTGTGATATTGAAATAATGATGGAGATGTTAAAAATTCTGATTGACGGTCTTTTTCTGATATTGATATACCTAAGTATTCTATTAAGGATAAGGATGTTGATGATGGAGATACTGAGGTTATTGCACGAAATGGAAGGTTTAATGGAAGCTCACGTGGTAATGGAGGACGGATACGGATCATTACTTTTAAGGAGGTTGATGAAGGCTTGGGGGATGTCATTTTTTTTTTTTTTTTTTTTTAAATTTAATTTTTTTTTTTTTTTTTATTTTATTTTTGTTATAAAAGTTTTTTGATATTAATTTTTTTTAAATTAAGAATTGTTATTTTCATATATATAAATATTTATTTTTAATATAATTTCTTTTAGTTAATATTCTTTTTTTCATAAATAATTTTTGTAAAAGTCTTTTTTAGAATATATCGTTAAATTTTGATAAAGTATTAAAATCAGTTTTTTTATTTTAATCTTATTTATGACCATATTGTCCTTAAAATTAAAAATAAAATATTTTTAAAAAATATTTAATATGCATTAAGCAATTTATTATTAAAAATTTTAATATGAATAATGCACCTTTACCTCAAACAAATTATTTTGTTACTTCAAATAATAATAATAAATATTCTGTTGAAATTGTTAATGAATCAAATTATTTAAATATTTTAATTAAAACTGTTGATAAAATTCCTTCAATTACTTATAATAATAAATTTTCTTTAGAAGATATAAAACAATTAAATAAATATTTTCTTACATGTACAAATATTTCTGAAGTTTTAATTTTAATTGAACAATTTCTTCAAAATACAAATAATATTAATTTAATAGAAAAAACAAATGAAATTAATTTAATTATTAATATTTCCTTTCCTCTTTCTCCTCAAATTATTTTCAATATTAAAGCTAATACAAAAAATATAAATGAAACAATAAATGAACTTTATGAAATAATTAATAATCAAAATAATAAAATAAATGAACAAAATAATCAATTAAATGAACAAAAAAATATAATAAATGAACAAAATAATCAATTAAATAAATTAAATAATCAATTAAATAATCAAAATAATAAAATAAATGAACAAAACAAACAATTAAAAGAACAAAAAGATGAAATTTCATTATTGAGAAAAGAAATAAAAAAAAAACCTTTTGGAATAATAGAGAAAAATAATAATATATATGAATGTTATACAAAACAGCAAATAGAAGAAAATAATTATAAATGGTATGATATTTAAATAAAAAAAGTTTGTAAAAAAAAATAAAAGTAAAATAGTAAGTAAATTAAATAATTAAAAATAATAGATGTGGGAAAATAATAAAAATAATAATATTATAGTAAGTAAGAAATAAAATAATAATAATAATAATAGTTTGTAAGAAATAAAATAATAAAAATAATAATATTATAGCAAGTAAGAAATAAAATAATAAAAATAATAAAATTATAGATAGTAATAAATCAAATAAATTTATAATATTATAGTGGGTAAACCAAAAAATTAATAATAATACTTTTAAGATGGTAATATATTATTGATATATATTTAGCAAGTATAATAATTATTATTTTTAGTCAGTATATTTTTATATTAATTTAGATGGTTTGATTATTAATTTAATAAATAGTGGGTATTTAAATTTTTTAAAAACAGTTATGATTTTTATGTTGGAAAAATTTAAAAATTTATTTTAATTATAAAATTTATTTTAATTATTATTTATTATTTATAACTTTATTCAAAAAGAAAATCGGTGAATATAAACATTTGAAATTTATTATTTTCTTATTCAATTCACATAAATAAAATCTATTTGTTTTTTTCATATCATTAATAATATTATAAAACACTTCATTATTATTATTTTTAAATAAAGGGAATAATTTACCATAATCCTTTTCTTCATTTTCATTTTCAAATATAAAAATACCAATAAATTTATCTTTATTTAATATAATAATTTGTTCAATTTTAATTGAACTAATTTTAATTTCATATTGAGTAGAAATATCATTTTGACTTAAATCAATTTTATCAAATTCATAACATAAAAATGAAATATTGAAATTATTATCATCTTTATTATTTTCTTCTTCTTCATTTACAATTGATGCTGAATCACTTAGAGATTCATTTTTTAAATCTGGAATTATTTTATTTTTAATTATATAATTCTTTCTTTTTAAAAATGAATTTAATTCAATTTTATTTTTATTAGTAGTTGTAAAATTTTTTTTAGATTGATTATTTTTTATTTTTGATTTTACATTTGTTTTTCTTTTTGATTTTGTATTATTTTTTTTACTTATTTTATTTTTAGTAAATTGTTTTTCAACATTAGAAAATTTTTTTTTAATTTTACATTTACTTTTATAATTATTATTTGAATCTAAACTTGATTCATTATCAGTTGAAATGAATTCATTACTTTGATTATTAAAATTATTTTTTTTATAAAAATTCTTTTTATATAGTTTTAAAGGAATATTTGTATTTTTATTTTTATTAATATCAAAGATTAAATGTGTTTTTGTTTTTTTATTTTCATTTTCATAATCTTCTAAAAGAAAATTATATAATAAAGGTTTATATGGAGTATCTGAAATTTCTTTTTTTAAAAATTGAGATTCAAAAATTTTTTGAGTAATCATTTATTGATTTAAATTTAAATTCCTTAATTTTTTTTCTAAATTAAAAAAATATATTTATATTTTTTTAAAAAGTATTTTAATATAAAATAAAATATATTTAAAAAAATATTTTAATTTTTATTCTTTTTATTATTTTCTATTTTTTCTTCTATTCTTTCTTTTAAAATAAATAAATCCTTTATTTCCATTTGATTAATAATTTGAATTCCATGTTTTAATAAATTTTGCAAATTTTTATTTTTACAATTAGGAATATTATTTTTCTTTATTTCATTTTCATTATCATTTATAGTAAATGATAATATATTTTTTTCACTTGGATTATTACTAATTAATTTTTTTTTTGAATTACTTATACTAATTGGCATTTGTAAATGAATATTTTGTTTACTAAAATTTTTTTTAATTGTAATTTTTTTATTTTTTTTTTTATATGAGGAATAATTTTTAATTGAATTTTATGAAATTCATTTTTTTTTTTATCTGATTTATTTTGTTTAATCAAATCAATTAAATTATTATTTGACTTATTAGTAACAATATTATTAAAATTTAAAAATGAAAAATTTTCTTGTAAACTACAATTAACTTCATTTTTTCTTTTTCTAGAAGACATAAATAAATTTACTTTTTTTGTTTCATTTGAATTTGCTCTTCTTAAAATTAATTTTTTTTCATTTAAATGAATAATTTTATTTTTATATTTTTTATTATCACATGATTCAGTTGATTTATATTTTAAAATATAATTTGTTTTATCAATAATTTCATTATCTAATTTAATAATTTGAGGTAATTTTTTTATAATATAATCTTTATAATTTTCTAAATTTGAAATTGGATTTTCATCTAACCATAAAATTTTTAAATTTTGTAAATTTATTAAATTATCAATTTGATTAAGAGAAGAAATATTATTTTTTCTTAAATATAATTCTCTTAAATATAAACAATTTTTTAATGGTGAAATATTTGATATTTTATTTAAAGAAAGTGATAATATTTCTATATTTTTACATTCAGATAATATTGATATATCTTCAAAATCATTTCCCCATAAATTCAATGTTTGTATTTCTGATAATAATTTATATTTTGGATTTTTTTTAAAGATGTATTCTTTTGTTAACATTTAATTATTTTTAAAATTTCAAAAAAAAATAATTTAGTTTTAAAATTATGAAAAATATATAAAAAACTAAATTTAAATTTCTAAATAATAAATAAAATAAATAAAAAAAAAATATTTTAAAAAAATTATAAAAGAAAAATAATAAAATGTCAGAAAGAGAAAATTTAAATAATAACTTTGAAGCATTAAAAAATAAATATATTGGAACAGGACATAGTGATATAACAAGATGGGAATTTGGAACTAATATGCAAAGAGATATGTTAGCTTCACATATAGGACATAAGAGTAGATTATTATTTATGAGTATTGCACAAAATGAAAATTTATATAGAACTAGAATTAATATGTTAGATAAAATGATTAGTCCTTGTGGACCAAATATTTATAAAGAAAAAATTTAATAAATGAAAAATGTATTTTTTTAGATTTTTAAAAAATTAATTATTTATTTTATATTATATAATTAAATTTATAAATTTTGTTATATTTTAATTTTTTTTTTTTACTGAATAATCATTATGTAATATTGTTTTTTTTCTCATATAAAAGTATAAATGTAAATTTTTAAAATCAAAAAATTAACATTATATCTTAATATTTTAAAATTTTAACAACTCAAAATTACTTTTTACATTTATTAAAATATCAAATTATTCTTTTTTTTGATTATTATTTTTTTGTTTATTCTTTTCAATAATTTGTTTAATATTACTTTCCTTATATTTAACACTATAATTTTGTTCATTTGAATAAGAAGAAATTAAAATAGAACATTCATCATTATTTTGATATGAATGAGTTTTAAAATTTTGAGTTGTTAAATTATTATTTGGAATATCAACATTAATAGTCCCATTTACACTTACATTTGTTGTACTATAACAATTCCCCATTTAAAAAAATTTTTAATTTAATTAAATTATAAAACTTAAGTTATAAAAGTAAATTTTGAAAAAAAGTAAAAATAAAATACAATATGAAAAATATATTATTCTATATAATTATATATAATAATATAAAAAATTTCAAAAAAATTTATTTGTACTATTACTTTTATATAATTTTTGATAATTATTTTCTTCTTTAAAATCTATTTTTTTACCATAATTTTTTACTATTCCCCACATTGATTTATAATTTAAAGCCAAAGAATCATTTAAAATATTTTGATTAGAATTTACTTCACAACATTTTTTATATGTATTATAATAAAATTCGTATCTTAATATTTTGTCACAAGAATAATTTTTTAATTTTAACAATTTATCATTTTTATTTTTTTTTTTATTTACTTTTGGTAATAAATTTTTACTTTCATTATTATTTTTTTTTTTTAATTCAGCATTAAGTAATTTTTGACTAAATAAAGTTGATTTAAAACCAGAAGGAATTCTTTTTGTATTTTTTTTAACATTTGGAGTTTGAATTCTTTTTTTATTTATAGTTAATTTATTAATTGAAGATTTTGAAGTATTTAAATTATTAATTAAATTATTATTATTAAAATTATTATAATTCAAAGATTTTAATTTTTTAAAAGATTTTATTTTATTAATATTATAATTTTCCAAATTAATTGAAGAAGGTAAACTATGTTTTGTCTTTGGAACATTTAGAATATCTGAAAAGGTTTTTTTAAAATCATCAAATATTATTTTTTTTTCTTTTGGATTTTCTTTATTTAAATTTAAAGTATCAATTAATTTATTTGTAATTTCATTCATTCCTATTTTTTCTGGTTTTTTATTAATTATACTTTCTATTTTTTTTGTTATATCAATTAAATATAAACCTTCATAACTTTGATTTAAATTTTCTTCACTACTTTCATTATTTTTTTTTATATTTGTTTTATTTTTATTATCTTTTAATATTTGTTTAAATCTATCTTTTTTATATTCTAAAGGTAAAGGAATATAATTTTTTTTTTTTTCAATAGTTTTTTCAAAATTCATTTCTTTAACTTTTTTATCTTCATTACTCCCAATTTTAATTTTTTTAACATCAATTTCTTCAAAAATTTTAACAACTTCTTTAATTTCTTCCTCTAAAATTTTTTTTTCATCAATTTTAAATTTCCAATCTTCACATTTATGATAAAATTTAGTTAATTTAGGTAAAATATTAATTTCTCCTATTAATTCACATTTTTCATTCCATAATTTCATATATTGATCTAAAGAAATAGTAATTAAACAAAAAGGATCTTCAATAAATTCAATTCCAGTAATAAAATCAAAATGACCTTTCCATTCTCTTATTAAAATATTATTTTCATATAAATTATAAAAATCATTTTCTTTTAAATTTCTTTCTAAATAATTTTGTATATTATGATTTAAAATTGTTTCAAAATTTAAATCTTCTTTTTTTAAAATATTAAAATTTGACCTTACTCCGACTTTATTATTAGATTCAAATAATTTTTCATATTTTTTAAAAATTCCTTTTAAATCTAATATTTTAATATTTCCTTTTTCATCACATAACCATAAATAAAATTGTTCTTTATTTTCACTTTCATATTTTTCAGGAAAAAAATCATAATTTATTTTATTATAAATAAACTCATCATTAATAATTATAGAAGGTAAAGGCTCTCCAGTAATTTTATCATAAATAATTTCATTTCTTTCTTTAATAGAATTTTCATCATTACAAAAATATTTTTTAAATAAAAACTTTTTTTCAATTTTATCCATTTTTCTATTTATAAAAATAGCATTTGTAACATTAGATAATTCAATTCTAAATAAATTCGAATTAAAATTTTGAAAATTTAAAATTAATTTATTATAAATACCAAAAGTTGAAATACCATAAATTATACAAACACCATCTGAAAAAGAAGAAAATAAAAGTGGAAATTTATATAAAAATTTTAAGTAAATAACATCAATTTTATTTTTATCTAATTTATTATTTTTATAAATAACTTCATCAATTTTTGATAATTCAAAATTCCATATTACAATTAAACCATTTGTACTTCCAGTTGCCATTAAACATAAAAATAAAGAAAAATCCATTGTTAAAATTTCACATTTTTTTTTTATTGTATGCCCACCTGAAATTGTTCTTAATTTTTCACTTTCTTCAGGATTAATTTCATTATAAATATTAATTAAAGAATCTAATCCAGTAGAAATTAAAATAAAATTATTATTATCATTTTCTTTATATTGATAAAAAAAAAATAAAGAAGAAATATCTTTTTTATGATCATAAGAAAAAACTTGAATTCCTTCTTTTTCAATTTCATTTTCATTTATTGGTTTTATTAAAGAACCATTTCCTGCATTATATTGCATAATTGCTCCATTTGAAAAACCTAAATAAAATTTACGATATTTATTTTCAAAAGTAAAATATCTTATTTTTACTTCATTTTCAAAATGTTCATTTTCTCTACATTTTCTAAAAGTTTTTTCTAATTCTCCATATTTATTATAAATTCTTATATCTTTTGTTGTTGTTATAAAAAATTGTTGATAATATTTATTATAACATACTTTTAAAGGATAATTTTCTTCATTATCAATATTTTTTTCTATATTTTTCTTTTCTTTATATTTACTATCATAAAATAACATTTTATTACCATATATTATAAATCGATTTAATTTTTTTAAAAAAATCAAATTATTAACTTTTAAATTTTTTTTTATTAAAGGAATCATTTGTAAACAAAGTTTTAATTTAACATCCCAAATTCTAATAATTCCTTCTTCATCAACTGAAACAACCATTTGAGAATTAGATAAAAATTTACAATTTACAACTGGAGAATAATGACCTTCTAATTTACCTTTATAACTTTCTTCAATTGATAAATCAGTATTATAAATATTAATAAAATATTCAAATCCAGATGAAATAATTATTCCATTTGATTCTAAATTTGAATTATAATCTAAATGTCTTACTCCGAGAGAATGATAATTCCAAATTTTTAAAAATTCTTTATCTTCAATATTAATTAATCTTATTTTTGAATCTAAACAAGCAGTTAATATTAAAAAAGGTTTATTTATTTCTATAACATCATAAATTTCTTCTTTATGTTCAAATATTGTACAATATTTATTTCGATATGGATGATTTAAATTATATAAAATTTCAACATTTTGATTTTTTATTTCAAATTGAACATCAATTTCATTTAAATAATAATATTTATCTTCTTTTTCTTTCATTCCTGAACTTAACCAAATGTTATGTTCTGGTAAAAACCATATTTTTTTTTGTAATGATGGAGTTGTTATTTGATATAATAATTCACTTTTTCCTTCTGAGTTAAAACTAAAAAATAATATTTGATTATTTGATAAACAAACTGCTAAAATATAATTAGATGTAAAAATAGATAAAATTGAAAATGAATTTTTTAAATTTGAATTATAATAAATATCATTTGGGAAATTATTTATATTATTATTCTTAATATTAAATGAACTTTGAGATTTAGAAAAAATTTTTTTATTAGTATTATTTAAATTTAAAAAAGAATTACTTCTTGTAATATTTTTCTTTTTTAAAAAATTATTATTATTATTATTCTCATGATTAACATTTAAATGTAAATTTTTATATTTTTCAAATTCATTCATAATATCTAAATTATCAATAATTCTTCCATTAACAGGATTATAAATTTTAATAATTTTAGAATTATATTCAATAATTAAAAGTAAATTACATTTATTGAAATAACCAGCATCAATAATATCACTTTTATGAATATAATATTCTTTTACTTTTTTACTTAATTCATATCTTTTATATTTTTGCATAATTTTTTCATTTAAAATTTTACCATTTTCCTCTTCATCATTTATTTTCCCTGATTCTCCCTCAACTGTATCAATAATAAATTGAGTAAATTCTTCCCATTGCATATGACCATCACCATTAAAGTCTATTTCACAAAAGAATTTATGTAATCCATAAACTAAATTTGCTTCATCCATTAAATTATTATTTGATAATGTTGAATTTAATTCATTTTTTATTAATCTTATAAATTCTATTTTTTCTACTCCATTTTCATATTTTCTAAATTTTTCTCCTAAAATGTTTAATTTTTTTAAATCTATTTTCATCATTATTGATGTTATGTCATATTTATTTCGATCTAATAAATAATATGAATCGCCTTTGAAAATTTGAAGATAGTGATTTTGAAATTCTTTTATTTTTATATCAGATAGGGAAATTGGACTTTTTGAAATTGGATTTTTTTTGTTTATCATTTTATTAATTTTTTTTAAATATGAATATTATTTTTTTTTATAATATATGATAAATTATTGTTAATTTTAATTGAATATTATTTATGAGGTTATTATTATTTTTTTGTAAATGTTTTTTTTTTTTGTTTTTTTTTTTTTTATTTTTTTAAATATTATTTTTTGTATTTTAATGAATATTCAATATATCTTTTTTTTCCTATTAATTTTGCAAATTTTTGATCTTCAATTATTTTATTTATTTTATCTATTTTGTTTAATTTATTTTCTTCTGATTTTGATACACTTTTATATTTTACTTTTTCTTTTTTATAATGTAAATTATCTTCTGAATTTTTTGGCTTGGGAAATAATTTTAAAAAATTATCTCTTGAGTTTTCAATTTCTTTATCTAATTCTTCAAGACTTTTAAAATTATTTAATTGTGATGAATAATAATCTTTATTATCTTTTTTATTCTTCTTATTTTTTTTTTCAAGCTTTTTTTCCATTTCTACTTTTTTTTTATCTTCCTCTAATATATGTTTCGGGATTAATTTACTTAAATTAATCAATGTCTGATTTGACATTTAAATTATATTAAAAAAGTTTAATTTAAATATAATTTCAAATAAACTTTTTTCCAATTTTAATATTATAAAATATATTTTTATTTTTTTCAAATTAAAATTTTTTTTTATTATAAACATTTAAATTATTGTTTTACTCTTTAAAAAAAAATAAAAAAATTTATCAAAATAAATAAATCATTTATATTATATTTTTACATGTTTTAACAATAGAAAATAAAAATCCTTTTAAATAAATTGAATTATTAATTTTTAATATAATTTTTATTTTCAAAAAAAAATAAAAATTTCCTAAATTAACTTTATAAAAAAAATATTATTATTATCCAAATTGAAAAAATATAAAAATAAAAAATTATGTTAAAACAATGTGACAAATTATCACCTCGAATAACATTATATTACAAAAATCAAGATCGTCATTCTTCTTCATTATCAGGTTGTTTAACAATAATAGCATATTTAATAATAATAATTTTAGCAATAATATTCTCATTAAATTTTTTATTAAAAATTAATCCAACTTCATATTTTTATTATAAATTTGTAGAAGACACTGGAATTTTTTATTTCAATTCATCTGGAATTTTTCATTTTATTGTAACTGGAGAACAAGTAAATATTGATTATGATGATAGAACTTTTTCAATTATTGGAGTTAATGAAGAATATGATGTTATTTTAGATAATAATTCTCAAATTAATTTTGATCATTGGATTTATTCTCCTTGTTCAGATATTGATATTAATAATTTAAAAAAATATTTAAATGATTATAATATTTCATTTTCTAAAGGTTTATGTATTGATAAATTTTATAATTCAACAAGTAAAACTATAATAAATAAAAAAGATAAAAATTTTAATTTTCCTATTTTAAAACATGGAAATTCAAATTTAAATGGTAATACATATGGAATTTTTATTATAAGATGTCAAAATCATTCTGAAATAAATAAAACTAATTGTTATGATTCAAATTTAAGTGATTTATATGCAATTAATACTTTAAGTTTTGCTATTTATTTTATTGATCAATATATTGATGTTACTGATTTTCATTATCCTTTAATTAAATTTTATAATAAAATAAGAAATCAAATTGTCTTATCTTCATTTACTGTAAATCATTTAAATTTAAAACCTCTTCAATTAAATACACATACTGGGTTAATTTTAAATAAAAATGAATATTTAAATTCTTTTAATTTTGATGTTAATGAAAAATTAACAATTAATCAAGAAAATACTGGAATTTATGGTTCTTTTTATTTTTGGATGCAAAATCAAATGGGAATTTATGATAGAACTTATCAGAAAATACAAGATATTTGTGCAAGTATAAGTGGTTTAAGTAAAATGGTTATGTTAATTGGATATATTTTTAATTATATTATTTCTGAAATTACTTTAATTGAAGATTTAACTAGAGATATAAATAAAAAAACAGAAAAATTTGGGGGAAAAACAACTTTGAAAGGATTTTGTAATAGTATTAATTATTCTAATATTTTTAATACTCCTCAATCTCATTTAAGTAATATAAATAAAAAAGTTAGTAAAATTATTTCTCCTAATAATAATTTTGGATTATTAAATCAAACTCGTAATAATATTAATAATAATAATGGAAATAATATATATGAGACTAGTGTTTCTAAAATTAATATAAGTCCTTCAAAAAAAAGTTTTCAGTTAAAAGAAAATATTACTTGTATTCAAATTTTAAAACATAGATTTTTGATTAAGAAAAATAATGTTATTCAACAAGTTTTGAGTATAAGAATGAAAGTTTTATCTGAACAAAAATTATTTACTAATTATTATATTTTAGGAAGTTTAAGTAATCAAATAATAAAGAAAAGTAATACTCAAATTAATAATTATGTAATTGAAAATATTGAAAATTCAATAAAAAAAAAATATAAATTTTCTAATATCCCTATTAAAAAATTATATAATAGAGAATTGACCTTAAATACTTAGTCATTTATAATTATTGAGTAAAATATGTTATATATGATTTATATAAATTTTATTGTTTTATATATTTTTAATATTGAAATTAAATTTGAAAAATAAAAAAATAAATAAAAATATTTTTATCCAACAATTATTTTTCCTTTATAAATTTTATGAGCAAATTCTAAAAATTTTTTTGGTTCATTTTCATCTGAATTTAATATATTTTCAATATCAATTTCATTTTTAACTACCATTTTAACTACATCAATTTTACTTGGTTCTTTACATTTTTGAAAAATTGGATTTTCTTCATTAAAATTATAATCTTTAATTTTATATAAAGGAAAAATAGAATGTAATAAAGTATTTCCAATATAATAATAAAAGTGATTTAAATAACCAATATTATAAGGATTATAAATTGAATATTTTTTTTGTTTAAAACAATAATATGTTTCAATATTTTTTTTATATCCTTCAATTATTGTTTTATTATTATAAATTGTAGAAAAGAAATATTGTATAAATTTAATTAATTGATAAAAAATATAGCACAAACCAATATTAAATAAAGTAAGAAAAGCAAATAAAAAAGAAGAAATATTATAATTTGGATATTGAGATATAAAATTTGGATATTTAAATAAAAAATAAATAAAAAATAAAACAACTAAAAAAATATCAATAATTCCCCAAATTAAGAAATTAAAAAAATATTGATAATTGTTTATTCCAACACAATTTGCAATATAAGGACAATGATGATCTCTTCCAAGAATACAAATTTCACAAGTTCTACAATGTGAACTTCTAATAAATTTTATTTTGTTACAAAATTTACAATAAATATAATTTTCATTATTTAATTTATCATTTATTATTTCATTTTCATATAAATAAATTTCTTCATTTAAATTTTGTTTTTCATGTTTTATTATTTTTTCTATTTTTGATTGAGTTGAATTTGTAAAACAAGATAAAATATAATTTAACATAATATTTATATAACAAAAAATAATTAAAAAAGTACATTTTTTTATTTTTTTCTTTTCTATTAAAGAATATCTAAAATAAAATAACCATTCAAATCCTCCAAAAGTTATTATTATTATTACTAAAGGAATTATTATTATTCTTTGTTTTAATTTTTGAGATGAAATTTTAATTTTTTCTTCTTTTCTTTCTTTTTCTTTTAATTTTTTTATTTGCATTTTTTCTTTTTTTAATCTTTCTTTTTCTTTTAACTTTTCCATTTTTTCTTTTTCTTTTTGATTTTTCCTTTTTAATTTTTCTTTTTCCTTTTTTTCTTTCATTTCCATTTTTTCTTTTTTTCTTTTTTCTTTTTTTTCATTTTTTTCATTTTCTTCATTTTCTTTTAAAGTAAAAATAGATTCAATCAAATCTTCATTAGAAGAATTTTTATATTTAGAAAAACTATTTAATTCATTTTTATCATTATCACTATTCATAATTAAAAAAAAAAAAAAAAAAAATTAAATTTTTATTTATTTTTATCATAGCAATTATCACAAATATCATATCCACAAATACTACAATAAAAATTAGTAACATTAGGTTTAAAACTTTTTCCACATTCATCACAAGACCAATTTCCGCTTCTATATTCTGGCATTTTTGTAGTAGAAATTGCATAAGTTAGAGTATGAGGATGACATAATGAATATCCTTTTTCTCCAATTTGATATTTTAAATCAGAAAATAATTTATTCATATTACTTTGATTAATCCATCCTAAAATTTTTTCATTTGAAATTTGCATAATTTCTTCTTTTTGTAATTTAAATATTTCCTTTCCTTCTTTATTTATTATTATAAAATATGGAATGTAATTTACATTATGTTTTTTTATTATTTTTTCTATTGTTTCTTTTTTTGAAAATGGGATTATTAAAATGTTTTTATTTTCTATTTTTGATATTGAGATTTCATATTCTGAATTTGTTTCGTCACAGGAACAAAAAATTATTTGAATTTGTCTTTCTTTTTTTTGTAAAGAATTTATTTTTGAAAATATTTCATTTGAATATGGATGAAAATTTGCCATAAAGAATATACAGTATACTTTAGCTTCCAAATTATATTTTTGTAATTCAGTTTTTATTTGTTTTTTATCTTGGGTTATGAAATCTGTTCCATAGTCTAATAGTGATTCTTTCATTTTTTTTTTTTTTTTTTTGAATATAAAAAATTAAATTTTGAAATTTTTTTTTTAATTATAATACTTAATATATAATTAAAAAAATATGAAAAAAAAACAACATGAAATTATCTTCAGAAAAATCAACCTTATCTTTATTAACAGTAAATTTTTTTCATTTCTTTTAAAACTCTTTCTATATAATATTTATCTTTCTTTATTTTATTAATTTATAATTCTTCTTTAGTATCATTAATTATATGCTTTTGAGTTCTAATAATATTTATATTTTTTCTTAGTTACATAAAATTAAAAAAATAATTTAATTTTTTTATTCATATTAATTTCATTTTATTTAAAAATATTTTATATCTTTATTATATATAAGAAAATAAATGACAAATAATTTCTTATCACATTTATGTCTTTGTATAAAACCAGAATATGAAAATATAAAAACAGTAAATTTAGAAGAAAAAGATAAAAAAAGTTTAATAGAAACAGGATTAATAAATAATATAAATATAAATTTACCATCATCAAATTATAATGATAATCGTCATTCAATGATTGGAATTGTATTTAAAGATTCGAAAAAAATATTAAGAAATTATTTTAATACAAATCATATTTATAATAGAATGCAATCATCAGATAGTTATAAATTAATAAATCAAAAATGTCATAATAAAAAAAGACAATTAGTCAATATTACAGATGAAAATAAAATTTTCAGCGATTTTATTGAAAAAGTTGATTTTATAATTGATGATTGTTTAAAAAGAAAATCAATAAGTGAAAGTAGTGAATCAAGTGATGATGATAAGATAGAAAAGTAATTAATTATTATTATTAAGGAGCTTTTATAAAAAAGAGTAATATGATTGTATAGGTAATAATTAATTTAATATTAATGATGTTATATGTAGAAATTTATTTTCAATTTTTGAATTTATACAGAAAATAGTATTATGAATATACAAAATTGTTTATAAATTAATATAATTTTGAATAAATTTGACTTATTAGCTTTGTAATATTTATTTAATTTTTAAAAAAGCAATAAAGGTAATTATTTATAATTATTAGTAATATATATATTGTTATCAGCTACAAACTATAAAAGTTTAATATTAAATATAAAAATTAAATAAGTTTAATAATTAAATATAAAATCTAAAAATTAAATATTTATTTTTTCATTTTTTTATGTATTTTTTTTTTAGATTTTTTAAAAATTTTATTTTCATTTTCATTTTGATTTTCAAAATTAAAATTACTTTTATAACCTTCTAAAGAACAAATTCTATTTAATTCATTAAATTCTCTTTTTAAAGAATTAAGAACAAGACTTTGTTGTTTTCTTATTTCTTCACTTTCATTTAATTTAAAATTTAAAGCTTCATTTTCTTTTAAAATATAATTATTTTCTTTAAATATATCATCATATATTTTTTCTTTTTTGATTAATTTATTATATTCTTTTGTTAAATTTGTTCCATTCATTCTTTCTTTTACAATATCTGCTCTTATTTTATCCATATTATTTTTTAATGTTTCATATTTTTTTTGATAGTTAATTTTTCTTTTTAGTCTTTTTGGTGTTTTATTATATAATTTATTATAAGAAGATTTTGCTCTTGATGGAATTGAATTTAAAATTTTTGTATTTAGAGAATTATTAAAATTATAATTTTCTGATATAGGATTATTAAATGTTATTATTTTATTATTGTTATTTAATTCATATGTATTATTATTACAATTACAATTGTCATCATATAAGTTTTGATAATTATTATTATTCATTATTGAATTCATTTTTTTTATTTTTTTTCTTTTTTTATTTTAAATTTTATTAATAATTTTTTAAATTATTTTATTTATGATGGAGAATAATAATGATAATATTATCAATGAAGAAGAAAATAATAAAGGAATAAATAAATATTTAAAAAAAATAATAGAAAAATTCAATTTTATAGAATGTATATTTTTAACTAATCAACATGGTTCAAATATTGCAATGTCATATAAAAAAGAAAATGAAAAATCAGATTATGATAAATTAAAAATATTATTAACATATAAATTTAAATCTTTTTATGAACAAATTTCAAAAATAGAAAAATGGGGGGTTAATAGTATTGTTGCTTATTATGATAATCATACTATTTATCAAGGTAAAATTAATGATGATTTTTTTATTCATTTTGCTTGTTCAAATGAAAAATATAATCAAGAAATTTTAAAAGAAATAAAAGATGATATTGAAAAATTATTAAAACAATGATTTTTTAAGTAATAATTAGTTAATAAAGATTAAAATATTAAAAAAAATGTTTTTATTTATTTTTATATTTTTTATTATTTTTTCAATGGATGTTAAAAAGTTAAAATTCAAAATATTTTTAGAAGATAAAATTAATAATAATAAAATAAAAGGAATTACAATTGATAATATGAAATTTTTATTTAATAAATCTTCTACTTCCCTTTTTGGAAATTTAATTTCTGCTAAATTATTTTATAAAATAAATCAATTGAATTCACACAATAAATTAGGAGATTTATTTGAAATAGAATATTATTTTAAAGATATTAAAAAAATAATAACTATTTTATCTTTAATAACAGATTTAGAGTATTTTATTAGAATAAAAATTTTGGAAAATGAAAATAATGATAAAATGATAATTGATTAATTTTATATCTTAATTAAACTTTAATTTTTTTATTTTTTATTTTTTTTATTTATATTATGTTTACTATTAAATTCAATATTATATAAAAATGACAGAAGAAATTACAAAAGAACAATTAAAAGAAATTAGAAATGCAATAATTGGTTCTTTTGATAATAAATTATATTATTTACAAAATAATAAATATTATACTATATTAGATAAATATTTATCAAAAACAGATTATCAAGATAAAGAAGAATTAAATTTAACAATATCAATAATAAATTCTTATATAATATTTCATAATAAAATACTAAAATCAAATTTAATAAAAAAAGAAGAATTACAAAAAAAATATCTTCAATTACCAAAATTAACTATTCAATATATTCAAAGTACTCCATTTGATAAAAGTAATATTTCAGTATTTGAAAATTGTTTTCATTTATTATCAAATTTAATAGAAATTGAATTATTTGAAGTTGAACAATACTTTAATAATTTCTTATTAAATATTGAACAATATATGATTAATGAAAGTATTTTTCAATCTTTATGTATTATTTTATCAAAAGTATGTGAAAATAATTATTTTAAACAAATAATAACAAAAAATACAAATTTAATAGATAAAATAATAAGAAAATTTTATAGTCCAAAATTAGGACAAAAATTCCAAAAAAATTTAATAAAACTTTTAATATCATTAACAGAAGATGATAGTGATTTTTGTATAGCCCATGTAGGTAAAAATAATAATTCAAAATTATTTTTTGAAAAAATAAATAAACAAATAAGATTTTATAGTAAAGATATTCAAATATTATCAATTAAATTATTATCAAATGTAGTTCTTGCTTCTAAAGATTCAGAAATCTCATCTTATTTATCAGAAGAAGCAAAAGGATTAACTATTTGGTCATTAAAAATATTAATAGATTTAATTTCAAAAAAAGATGATAACTCTTTAGATTTAAATAATAAAATTATTTGTTTATCTTCTTTAAGTTCTTTATTAAAATATTCTGAATCAATTCAAAATCATTTTTTTGATTTAGATGGTATTAATTTACTTTTTAAAGGATTTGATACTTTATATACTAATGATGAATTAAATCAAATAAATGAAAAAATTAAAAATTTAAAAAAAAACAAAAAAAATGAAAAAGAACAAAAAGAAAAAGAAAATGAAGAAATTAAATCAATTGATTCTAAATTAACTCAAAAAGCAAAATATGAAAAATTATTAATTGATTGTTTAGCAAATTCATGTGAAAATTCAGATACAATTAGGAAAAAAATAATAGAAAATTCTCATATAAATATAATATTAAATATAATATTAGAATCAAATCAAAATTACAAATTAATATTATCTTCAGTAATATTAATATTAAATCTTTCTCGAGGAAAAAGTCCAATAAAAACTACTTTAATTGATTATGGAATAACAAGTTTATTATTAAAATTAACTTCACATCAAAATATTGATATTCAAATTCAAACAACAAATGCTTTATGTAATTTTTTACTTGAAAATAATAAAAATAGTAATGAAGTATATGAAAATGTAAATAGACTTGTAAAAATTTTTAAGACAACAACTCATCAAAAAATAAGATATAATTCTCTTTTTGCTTTGAAAAATATTTTATATTCTGTTAATACTAATAAAGATTATAAAAAAAATATTATGAAAAAAGTTACTTATAATCTTCTTATTGATTCATTAAAAGATTCTGATAGTAAAATTATTGAACAATCTCTTTTAATTTTTAGAATTTTATTATATAAAGGTCAAGATGATATTGAAGAAGTTTTAAGTAATTGTAAAGAACAATTATTAAATAGTATATTTGAAAAATTAAATAATCCAAATACAGAATTAAATATTATTTTAAGTTCATTATTTATTTTATCAAATATTTCATATGGAAAAGATAATCAAAAAAAAAGTATAAGTTTAGAATTAATTCAAAAAGTAATTGAATATTTAGAACATCCTTTTGTTTCAATAAGATATGTTTCTTTAATTATTTTAAATAATTTATTTATTAATATTGATTTAAAAAGTATTTTAATTGAAGATAAGAATTTAATGGATAAATTAGAGATAGCTTCTAATGAAAAAAATTTAGATAAAAATTTAATTCCTTCTGATTTAGATGATTTTAAATCAACTAAATTACTTGCAAATTGAGTTAATTAGTGTTATAAAAAATTCTAAAAAAAATCCTGCACAAATTAATACTAATAATACTATTATTACTAATAATAATAATTGAAAATTTAATTGGGGAACATTACCTAAATTAATTGTTCTCCTTTATCAATTTATTTCTTTATATTTGATTTTAATTGGATTTTGGGATTTAGTAATTTATATAATT
>JAJJLH010002451.1:0-21404 GCA_023806865.1 Isotricha sp. YL-2021a | reverse complement strand
TTTTTAAATTAAAAATATTATTTAAAGAATAATAAGTTTTAAATTTAATGATGGTTTTCTAATAAAATAATTTATTAAAAAAATTATTATTTCCTTTTTAATATATTAATTTATTTTTTCTGAAGAAAAGTACCTATTATATAATATAGTATTTAATATATTGAAAAGAAAAAATTTAGATTGCTTATAATTAAACAATTTGTATAAAATAAAATTAAAGATATTATGTTTTTAAAATTTAGAATATAATTATGAATCAATTGAAAATTTTTAGGAATCTTTATAATTATATGATATTAAAAATTTCGGGGTGAATAATTTTAAAAAAAAATTTTTTTTATTTTCTAATTTTATATAATATATATATATATTTTTTAATCATTATTTTAATTTAAACCAAAAAACTAAAAAAAAAAATGTCATCCCTTCCAAAAGACGAAACACTCTTTCCATCAATTCCCTTACCTGAAAATATAATAGATCTTCAAAAAAACTATCCAAAACTTCAAAATATAGTAAGTACCTGTGACTTAGAATGTTCACTTCACTTACGTGAAATAGCATTAAGAGCTCGTAATGCAGAATACAATCCAAAACGTTTCGCAGCAGTAATAATGAGAATAAAGCAACCAAAAACAACAGCATTAATATTTGCAAGTGGTAAAATGGTTTGTACAGGTGCAAGAAGTGAAGAAGATTCTCGTATTGCTTCTAGACAATATGCTAAAATTATTATGAAATTAGGTTATCCTGTTAAATTTTCTAAGTTTAAAATTCAAAATATTGTTGCAAGTTGTGATGTTAAATTTCCTATTAGATTAGAAGGTTTAGCTTCTAAATATTTAAAATTTTGCTCTTATGAACCTGAAATGTTTCCTGGGTTAATTTTTCATATGGTTAATCCTAAAATTGTTTTACTTGTTTTTGTTAGTGGGAAAATTGTTTTGACTGGAGCTAAGAATAGAAATGATATTTATAAAGGATTTAAGGAAATTGTTCCTGTTTTACAACAGTTTAAGAAAAAGGAGTTTGTTACTAGTTCAACTGAAATTAGTGAGGTTAATAATATTGGTGATAGGTTTAATTTAGATGAGTAGGTTTTTTTTTGGAATTTTATTTACATTTTTTTATTAGAAATACTTATTTTGATAATGATTTTATATATTATATAAAATATATTTTTAATATATAATTATTTTAAATTATAATTTATTTTACAATTGTTTATATATTTTTATAATATTTTATTGAATACTATTTATAAATAATAATAAATTTTTAAAAATGGAAAAACCAATTGATGTAATTACAATAGTAAAAATAAGAGAAGGATTTTTTATTGGTGATATATCAGCAGGAACAAATATAGAAATAATAGAAGAATATAAAATAACTCATATTATCAATGCAACAAATAATAAAAATTTAAATGAATTTGAAAAAAATGGAATTACATATTTAACTTTAAATTGGTTAGAAAATTCAAATCAAGAATTATTTAATTTAAATGATGAAAATTATATTAATATTTTTAAATTTATAGAAAAAAATGAAAAATATGGAGAAGGTTTATTAGTATTTTCAATTAAATGTCAAAATCGAGCTTGTATTGTTGCAATAATTTATTTAATTAAATTATATAATTGGAGTGTTAATAAATGTATTGAATATATTAAAAGTAAAAAAATTAATGTATGTATTCCTTCATTTTTTATTAGGCAATTAAATGATTTTGAAAATAAAATTAATGCATCATCTAAAATTAAAAAATCTTTAAATTGGGATATTGAAAATAATAAAATTGATTATGAAGAATTTATTATGAGAAATACTTATATTAATAGTATTATTTATAAGAAAAGAAGTTTTAAAATATTTAATAATAAAAAATTAAATAAAAGTATCCCACAAAAAGTTAAATTTTTAGATGTAGATAATAAAGAAAATATAATAAATAAAGAAGATGATTTATTTTTAAAAACAAACATTGAAGATATTAAAAATCATATTTTAATGAACCCACAAAAGAGTTGTTTAAAAATTTTTAAAAATAAAAATATTCAAAATCATAAATTAAATAATACAAAACATGATCATTTGTATTATTTATTTAAGAAAAAAGAAGAAAATAATAATATTAATAATATATTAGTGAATTCGTCATATTTAAATGATGTAAAATATAAAAGAATTAATCAACAAAATAAAAAAAATTTTTTTTTAAAAATTTCTCCAAAAAAATCTAATTTAAGTTTTCAAAAGAATAATTTGATAATTCAAAATAAACTATCATTTTTAAATTTACCTAAAAAAATAGATTTATATTTAGAAAAAAAAAAAAATAATAATAAAATTCATTCAATGCAAAAAAATATATTAAGTAATAGTTGTAATAATATATTTAATAATAAAATAAATAATATAAAATTACCTTGTTTTAGTCCATATAATGATTCCCAAAAAATTCAAAAAAATCATTTTAATAAAAGTCAAGATAACTTTTATTTTAGAATAAAAAAATCAAATAATGTTCCAATTAAAATAAATAATAATAATCAAAATATAAATTTAATTTCTCCTCGATTTGAGAAAGTTAAAGATATTAATAAAAAAAATTATGAAAATAATATAATTAAAAGACCATTGAGTACTTCAAAAGAAAAACAATTATTAATAAATAATAAAAATGAAATAAAAAGATCACAATCACCAATGTTAAAAACTTATAATTTAAGATATTATAATAATGAAAATTTAAATAATTCTCCATATCCAGATTTAAATTTTAGTTCTTCTATTGCTAATTTTATAAAAATTAAAATTTAATATTTATCTCATTCAAATTTTTGTATAGATTCAATTATTACTTTCAAATTGGTTAAATATATATATAATGTTTAATAATTTAATATAATATATTACTTTTTTAAAAAAATTATAATGTATTAATTATATTATCATCTTTTTGATTTATTTCTGATGTTTCTGATATGTCATTCTGAGGAATTGGTATTTCAATTTGTGGAAATTCATTAATTTTTTTTTCATAAATATGATTTATTATATAGAATATACAATTTTTAATTTTCTCTTTTACTATTTTTCTTTTTATATAACATATCATGATAAAAAAAAATATATTAATTAATAGTAAAAGATGTTTCAAATTGAATTCTTTATTTATTTCTTTTTCATAAATATTTTCTATTGTAGTTTCTGAAAAATTTAAATTATAAATATTAATTTTTGGTGAATCAAATAACCATATAAATTGCTTTATTGAGTTATCAATCATTATTTCAGAATAAAAAGAATTATTATTAGTTATTTTAAAAAATTGAATTTCACTTGAATTATTAATAATTTCCATAAATTCTTTTCTATTAATAATTAATTCAAATTTCAATGATTTATTCTTCAAACTTTGAATATTTTCATTTAATTTAAATATAAGAAAAGTTGAATTTTCATTACACTGTTTTTCACTATTTGAATTAAAAGAACATATAGAATAAACTTCCCTTATTTTATTATTAGTAATATTTAATTTCAAATTAATTAAATTTTTATTATCATAATCCCCAAAACCTCTATTTTCCAAATTAATAATAAAATATAATAAAACTTGCTCATCATTACATAAAATTTTCTCTTTAAAAATCCTTTTATTAAAATTACAATAAACATAAAATCCATGAATAAAAAATCCTTTTAAAAAAAAATTACTTTTTTGAATAGTATATAAAGCACTTTCTAAATTTTTTTGACAAATATCAAAAGTAATATTTTTATTAGGAAAAAAATTTTCACTATTTCTTTTTCCATTTCCCAATTCAGGACTAAAAGATAATTTATTCATTTTACCAAAAAACCAATCAGTAGCATCACCATTAGTAGTATAATTAATAGCCTTATCCCCATTTCCAAAAATATAACCTTTTGGATAATTTGCTTCATTATTAAATTCATTATAAATTTTATAAAATTCAAAATAATTTTCTTTTAATTTATTTATATTATCATTTGATTTTAAATAATTAAAAGGTGTTATTACTAAATTTCCAAAAGTATGATAATTAATTACAATTTTAACTTCATTATTATTTTCTATAAAATTTTTAATATTTTCAGTCTCTGGTTCTGAAAAAGGTTTTTCTCCTCTATAATCTTCTTCACATGGATTATCAGATGAGCCTATATTATCAATACCAAAATAAAAATCATAATTTCTATTTAAATCAATTCCTAATGAATCATTATTACATTTTATATTATTATGTGGTTTTCTATTTTTTCTAACTTCACAAATTTTTAAATTATGATATTTTTCATATTGTTCTGAATTATATATGTAACCATCAATATTTATTATTGGAATAAAATATATATTTATATTATTTAAGAAATTTGTTCTAAAATTTATTGGAAGAGAAATTAAATATAATATTATATATATATTCATCATCATTGCTACTGGTTCTCTTGCATGATGCATTCCAGTAAATAATATTCCTGATTTTTTACTTTTTGTATTTGATTTAAAGGAAATTAAAGGCATTTGATTTTTTAAATATGTTTCTCCTATTGATGATGTATTTATTATGTCTGGGAAATCTTTTGATATTTCTTTTGTAAAGTTTATATATTGTTTATGTGATAAATATGCTTTGTTCATTTCTGGATTTGATAAATATTTATTTATTAATGATTCAAATATTTTTATTTGATTTTTATATTCATCATTTATTTCATTTTGAAATGAATTAATTATTAATATAATTAATACAAATAATAATTTCAAAACCATTTTTTTCTCCTACTAAAAAATAGAAAAAAATATAATCAAAAAAAAAATATATTATCAAAAAATAAAAAATTATTTAAATTAAAAAAAAGAACTAAAATGTATACAAATCAATATAAAGAAACTTCCCCATTTACATATCAAAAATTTTCTTTTCTCGAATTCCTAACAAACCTCTCAAAAAGAGACATATACACAACAACTCCAATGCCAAAATTATCTCCAGATATAAATCATGCAATAAAAACAATTTTATTTAAACTAGGATTAGAATTAACAATAATAACATCACCAAAATTAATAGATCATAAAACATGGTGGTATAAATTAGAACCAATAACAGAAAATGATATAAATTACTATTTACCATTATTAATTTTAGAATTATCATTATATTCAAAAAATTTTTTTGATAAATTAAAAGTAAAACAAATTATTTTATGTAATTCAATAACTTTAAGTACATTAAATACAGAAGAATATAGAGCAGCTGTACCAGATTATGATTATGAAATTAGAGGTATGGTTTTTTCTGGAAAGGAAAGGAAATTAAAATATATTAGAAATATTATTCATAATCAAATTTTTCATTATTTTTATTTTGTTTATAATGGTAAATTTGATAATTATGATTCAAATTGGGAATATTTTAATCCTAAAGGATTTTATTATGGAAATAAAGAAACTTGGAATGAAAATGATTTATTGGATAATGATTATAATTCTAATAAATGTTTTGTAAGTGAATATAGTAAAATTAGTTTAGTAAATGATAGAGCTGATATTTTTTCTTTTATGATTATTAGTGGGATTGATGTAAATGATTTAGGAATGAGAGAGGGGGTTTTTGGAAAGTGTATTATTATAAAGAAAATGTTAGAAAGATTTGATAAAGAAGATTTTACTATTGGAAGAAATGATTTTTGGAATAAGGTAATTTTATTTAAAAAAGAAATTTGTGATATATATTATCCTATTATTTGAAAAAAAATGAAAAGGAAAAAAAATTAAATAATACTTTAATTATAAATTATAATAATATTATCTATATTATATATTTAATATGGTATATCCTTATTAATAATATTAATTTTAGAATTAACTAAATTAGCAATTATTAAATTAATATTTTTTTCATCTTTAATATCACATTGAATACATTCATAAAAATTATTCTCATCATTTTTCCCATCAATACCATAATTCCTCAAATCATAATTTTTCCCAGAATTATCTTTAGTATCCATAATCCACAATTTACAATAATTAAATCCAGAAAAAGAGACAACATATCTATCATCAACAATAAAAACAGAATTATTAATCATTTCTTTTGGAGATTCTTTCTCAATTTTTGCAACATTAAATTTATGAAGTTTCCCTTCATAAAATTTAGCAAATTGAACTAATTCTGTAATATTTTCATTTTTTTGTTCTAATGAAGTATAACCACCAATAATATATAAAATACCATTTTGTGAAGTTGAACCACATTTAAATCTAGGAATAAGAGTAAATTCTGAAAATTTTATTTTTTCAAATTTATATATTGAAATATCAAAAATTATACAACCTTTTTGTATTTTTGATTTATCTTTTATGTTAAAACCACCAAAAAACATTATTTTATTTTGTTCAAATATTGTTGTATGATCTTTAATTGGAATTGAATCTATTATTTCTGTTATGTTTAATTCTGGAAGGGATATTGGGAAATATTCTTTTTCTTTTAAATCATATAAACCTGAATATATGTTTTTTATTTCTTTATCTTCGGTTTTTGCTAAGAAAATAAAGTAGATTCTGTTTAATGTGTAGCAATATGCTATTAAAGATAAATTATATTGGGAGGATATTTCTTTATGGAATATTGTTGTTATTATATTGTTTTCATTGTCAATTATTTTTGTATTGTCTTTTTCTTCTATTAGAAATATAAATTTTGATTCATATTTTCCTATATAATTTCTATTCATAAATTTTTAAAAATAAAATTTAAAAATAAGAAAAATAAAATTCATTTAATTATTAATTTTTAAATAATTAATTTTTTTTCTCAAAAAAATATATATTAAATTAATTTAATATATTTTAATTCATATTTCTTATTTCATATTTTGATATTCTTATTTTATATTTTATAAACTTTTTTTATTTTTCTTCAGTAATATTATTAATGGCATTTTTAACATTATTAATTTGAAGAAGTTCTTTTGATTTTAATTTTTCACTATCATCTTTTTTTTTAGATAAACTCCTATATATACTAGAGTATCTTTGAGAATTTGAATCAACACTTTGTTTACTTTTTATTTTCTTTTTTAAAACTGGAAGACCCACAATTTCTGAAACAATTTCATTATCTTTTGAAATTCCTTTTGGAAAAATATTTGACCACTTTATAAAATTATCTTCTTTTATTAATTCAATTTGAATATCATTATTAACATTATAACATTTTTTTTCCTCTCTTCCATAATCAAATTGTCTTAAAAGTATTTTTGGTTCATTTAATTCAATTTTTATTTTTATGTTTGGTTTATTACCTAAAAATTCAAATTCTTTTTTTTCATTATTTTCTTCATTTAAATTGAAATATCCTCCTAAATTAAATTTTTGAACATCATTAACCCAATTTTCAAGATCGAAATCATCTAATTCTTCATAATTATAAGAAACTATATTATCTTCATAAAATATATCTAAAAATTTAATAAAGAATAAAACTCTATTTAAATACTTTTTAATTTGAATAAATTTTATCATTTGAGAAAAATTAAAATGAACAATATATTTATCCATTTTCTTATTATTATCATTAAAAATAGTTACATATGCATAAATTGGTTTAAAAACTAAAATTGAATTGATTAATTCTTTATCTGTATTTATATTAATTAATTCTAAATTATTAATATTCGACATTTTTAATTTTGGATTTCTAAGAAATATTTGAATATAATTTACAATTGAATGAGATGCTAAATTTTCTATTAAATTTCTAAATCTTTTAAAACTAGATAAATATTTGATTATATAAAAATCCCAATTTAAAAATTTATTTTCCATTAAATAAAATAATAATTCATAATCAATATACTGTTGAACTCTAATTGAATTAGATGGTATTGAAAACGTAATTAAAGGAAGATGAATTGTTATTTTATATAATTTTTTTGGTGTTGACCAAATAAATTGATATATATTATAATATAAAAAATTAGATATTTTTTTATTTTTAGGATAAATATCATAAGTTTTTTTATTATATTGTTCATCTTCTTCATCTAATTTAGATGTAGGAGATTGAATTTGTGGTCCTTCAGTTATATAAATTTCATTTTCTGATTTTTTTTGATTATCATTTTCATTATTTTTTGATGCTATTTCAAAAGATTCAATTTCACTAATTATATTATTTTCTGTTTCATTTAAATATGAATCATTATTTCTTAAAAATATATAAAGTCCTTCTTCATTTAATTCAATTTTTTCAAAATTTTCATCAAAAGAAATAACATTTGTTAATATTTTTTTAAATATTTCATCTCCATTTGTATAGAAAATAGGTAATAAATTAAAAGGTAACATTATTTCTTTTTTTTTTGGTTTTCCATCATCTACAATATCTTCAAAAATTATTGATAATGATTTAATATTTAAATTCATTTTTTTTTTATTTTTCCAAAAAACATAATTTTCATCATAAGAATTAGTTTCATCAATATTTTTTTCATTTTTTAACTTCTCAATTCTATCATGTATAATTTTATTAATTTTTTCTTTATCACAAAAAATTTCTTCTTCATTATATTTTAAATTATAATATTTCTTATTGAAAAAAATATCTTTTTGAAATTGATTAAATGCATTTCCAATATTTCCAATTGTATGATATCTTTGAGTAACAATAAAAGGAATATTTGCTAAACTTTCATTCATATTTCTTCTTGATAAATTTAAATTTTTTATACTTATTTTTGATGATGTTGCTATTAATGATATTAAATCTCCTTTTTCATTATATAAAGGACATAATTTTGGTATTTGATTTGATCTTATATGTTCTCTTCTAATTTTTTTATAATCTTCTTTATTTGGTTTTTTTATTAATATATTTGAACGTTGTGTTAAATTTGGTGTTGTTAATAATGGAAGTTGATTTGAAAAAAAATTGTCGTTTTGTTCTATATAATATTTATGAAAATTTTTTGTATTTTGAATTACTTTATTTGTTATTTTTAATATTGAATTTAAATTTTTTTCATTTGTTATTACAGTTTTCATTTTTATTTAATAAACTTAAAAAATTGAAAAAAAAGTTTTTTATAAAAAAACAAATATTATATTAAAAAATTATTTATCTCTTCTTCTCTTATTTTTATTATTTAAATTTTTTTCATTAATATTATTTTCCCTTTCAATTGATTGTTTAATTTGTAAACTTTTTGATAATTCTCTTTCAATTTTTTTATTTTTTTCCTTTTTTAACATTTCAAATTCTTTCATACTAAATAAATTAGCTTCAATAAAAGTTCTTCCAACTTGTAAATCAATTTTTTTATTTTTAATAACCAAAGGTCTTTTTAAAAGAATAAGAGTACCAAATTTACTTTTTAAATTTCTAATTAACAATCTTCCAGAATTTTTATCATAATGTAATAAAGCATGAACTCTAGAAACACTAATATCATTTATTCTAACATCACTTTCATGTCCTCTTCCAATTTTAATAATATCATCATTTAATTCAATAACATGAATTGATTTAATATTACAATTTTCTTTAACTTGATTTAATGATTCAAACATTATATAATCACCTTTTGGTTTTTCAATATCAATTAAATTAAAAATTTGTTTTTTTCCTTCAATTTTAAATCGAACTAAAAAAAAATTTAAATTATATATTTTTAATCTTACATGGATATGGAGTTTTACAAATTTCACAATTAAATGATTTAATATTATAACTTTTAACAGTTTTTTTTTCATTTTCTTTAATTATTAATTTTGTTTCCATCCATTTTTTAATACAATAATAATGAGCAAATCTAATTCCTCCTGTACAAGAACATAAATTAACTAAAGGATTATCATTACTATTATCATTACAATAACAAATTTTACACATATTTTCATCTTCATTTTCATTTAATTTATTTTTAGCTTCATATATAAAATTAAAAACTGAATCTGAATTAATATTTATTTTTTCTATATTATATGATAAATTATCTTTTGGAGTTTCTATATCAATTATATTTTTTTTATCTGGTATGTGAATGTGATTTAAAGCATATTTTACTCTTCCTAATTTAATAATATCATTCTTACATAAATGATAATCGTCATTTATATTATTTATTGTTTGTAAATTTGTTGAATTTGAATCTTCTGATTTTAATACATACCAAATTTTATTTGAGAGATTTGTTATATTTTCTTCTGTTGGTTGCATTAAAAATTGAATTGGATTTTCTATAGTGAAAGTTGAATATTTTTCATATTTAATATTTAAAATTAATTCTTCATCATTTTCTAATTTTTTTTCTGGAGAATTTGTTTGAAGGTCATTTTTTTTTCTTGTTATTTTAACTGAGTCTCCTAATACTAAATTCATTTTTTTTATTTGTTCTGATTCATAATCATATAAGCCATGACTATCACGTAACCAAGTTCTAGTTAATAAACATAAAATTTGTCTATTTTGATGGTTGTTATTAATCGACATTTTTTATTAATGGATGAATTATTTATTTTTTATTTAAATTTATATTTATATACATAAAAAAAATAATTAAAAAAAATTAAAAATCAAGACATTAAAATAATAATCAAAAAAATTTATTTTTTTATCAATTAATAATTAAACATTTAAATAAAAACAAAAAAAATTTTCTGAAAATAAAACTCAAATCTTTTTTAACAATGAATTCTTTTCTTAACAAGCATAAAATCAGGTTTACTTCCACCTTTAAAGCATCTAACTCTCTTATTATTAATCATAAAATTAGAAAGACTAGCAACATTTAACATTCTATTAACAGAATTAGGTAAAATAAATTCAACAAAAGCATTTTGTGGAGTAGGGTTCTTTTTTTTACCAACTTTTCTTCCTCTAACTTTTCTTATATATAAAGGAATTCCTAAATGACTATCTTTTGTTTTTATAATTTCTTTTTCTTTTTTTAATAATTCATTATAAATTATTGACTTTTCTACATCTCCAACTGACATCCAAACTGTTCTTTCTAATCTTTCTGGAATTAAATAATATAAAATTTCAAAAATGTCTAATTTGATTTTTTTTTTATAGGAATTATATTTTTCTTTGAAAAATTTATTTATAAATTCATCTGTAAATTGATTTTTTTTAAATTCTATTTCTTCTAAAGGAATTGTTGTATTTGAATTTAATTCATTTAATACTGATTCAAGTGAAGAATTTTTAAGAAAGTTATATTTAACTCCTAAATATTTTAATCCGATATTTTTATTTTTTTTTATTCCTTCTAAAATTGAATTAAAACCTTCATTTCTTATTCTATTATAACCAATATCTAATTTTTCTAAAGTTGTATTTTCATTTAAAATTTCACCAATTCTTCTTGCTCCATTTACATCAAATAAATTATGATATAAATTCAAATATTTAATTGTTTTATTTGTTTTTAAAACTTCACATAATCCTTCAATTCCACTATAACCAAGTAAATTACAACTTAAATTAAGTGCTTCAATATGGAAATTTTTATTTATTTCTTTTTTATCTTTGTCTTTAAATGCATGTAAAAATGATTTTAAAGTGTCACCATTAATATTACTATGAGTAAGAGAAAGATATTTTAATTGATTTTCATCTTGTAAAGCATTAGTTAAAATATCAAAGAAATATTTATTGATTATACAAAAATCTAAAATTAAAGTATCTAATTTTTTACTTTTATTTAATAAAGTTTTGAAATGATTAATAAAATTAACATTTTTAATGTCATTGATATTTTCAAAAGTCTTTAAATTTGTACCTTTTAAAATTAATGTTTCTAAATTACAATTGAAACTCTTTTTATAATATTCATGTGATTCTTTTTGAATATTAGTATTTAATTGAAAACCATACCATGAAACATGATCACTTTCACAAACTTCAATTGATTGAATTAAATTGATCAAAAAAGAATAATTTAATGAAGTAAAGGAAATATCAACATATTTTAAACTACCATTTTTAAGTGCATTAAATGAAATTGCATTACCTAATAATTTAATATTATTAAAACTTCCACTTGATGATAAATCTAGATAACATAAAGAATTACTATCACCTAATGAAGAAAAAAAATCTTCTTTTAATGAATTATTCAATGATGATATATCTGAGCATATTAAATATTCTATTGTTTGACTCATTTTAAGTAATTTATATAAAGAATTTGCAGTTTCAATTTTATCACAAGAATTATTTTTTGATATATCAATTACTTTTATACTTGGTTGAAAAGCTAAATTATATAAAAAGCTTGATAATCCTTTATTCATATTGTTATTGGCAATATATAATTTTTCTAATGATTTTGCTTTCATTATTCCATCTGCAATTTCTTTTGCCATATCATCATTAATTCCACAACCATTTACATTTAAAACCACAATTTTTCTATAATAATATAAATGATTTCTTATTCTTAATGAAGCATTTTTATCTAATTTTACATTTTCTAAATCTAATACTTTTAAATTTGGTAATTTATCTAATATTGTTAAAATATTTAAATCTTTTGTTGAATATGGTGAAAATGAAGGGTTTATTCTTATTTTTAAATGCTCAATTGAACCATTTGATTTTAATGCATTTGTAAATCCTTTCATCATATTTTTTAATAATTGAATTTCAACTTTATTCTTGAAAATTAATTCTAAATATTTTAAATTAATTAATTTTGAAATAATAACTCTTACATAATTCCAATCACTTTTTAAATTACTTAGAACATCAATATGAAAAGTAAAATGTATAAGATCATCTTTAAATTTTTCAATTAATTGATATAATTCCTTAAAATTACAAATATGAGGGAAAAATTTTATATAATCTTCAAAATATAATTTTATATATAATTGTCTGAAATTCATTTTTTCAATAATAACCTCATCTTCATTTTTTTTCTTATATGATTTTTGAATAATAATTTCATTAACACAATCTTTTTCCTTAACAGGAACATCAACTTTAAAAAATAATTCATTATCTAAATTTTCTCTTTGGAATCTTATAATTTTCAAAGGAGTAATTTCTTCATTTATTTTTGAATATTCAAACAATTGAACAATATCAAATTTTTTACAAAGTTCTTTCCATTTATTATCATTTGCATCTAATAATTTACCATCTTTTTCTAACTCACTTAATTCTGGATATTTAGATAAATAAATTTTAGATTGTTCAAGTTCTTTTGGAACAAATCTTACTTCATCTTTTCCATGATATCCTTTTTTAAGTGAATTTTGAAAAGCATTTTTTAATTTCTCATTTAATTCTTTTTCATTTGGTGGTGATAAATTCATATATTTATAAAAATCATTAAAATTATCAATTTTCAATATATTATTAATTTCCATTCTATGAATATCACATTCTTCATCTGTTAAATTACCATAATTACTATCTAATTTTTTAGCAAATTCATCTAAATCTTTACAATCTTTATAAATTAATTTCTTTAAGAAAAAATAATAAAAAAGAAGAAGATGTTCGGAAACAATTCCAGTTTTAAAACAAACTTTAGCTCTTATATCATCGATTTCACTTGAATTAATTAATTTTTCAAATCCTTCAATTTCTTGTAAAATCCAAAAAATTTGTCTATCCATGTGTTCTGAAAGATAAGAAGGTAATAAATCTTCAATTTTATAATCACTTATTGATAACATTACTAATAAATCTCCTAAAGAAGGTGTAATATCTTTAATTCTATTTTGTTCATCTTTAATAAATTTGTCAATATTTTCATTACACATTTTTTTTAAATTTGGATATGTTTCTGATAATAAAAGTAATATCCTATATAAATAAATTAAAATATGAATTGCTCTTGATGAATTATGAACTTTTTCACTTAAAATATTCAAACAAACTAAATTAAAAAATTTAGGCATACATTTTAATATTAAATCTTCACTAAAACTTTTAGCATTTCCTTTACAAACCATTGAAATTGCTCTAGTAAGAGCTCTTAAAAATTTTTCTTTATTTTCACCAAAATATAATGGGAACCAATGTGTAAATCTTTTCCCATTTAAACCAGTTCTTATTCTTTCTTTAGTATAACTTTTAAAACTAACAAAATCAAAACAAGGTTCAATTCCTTTAATTTCACCAGTTCTAGAAACTTTAGAAACACTAATTCCCAAACCTAAAGGTGCTTCTCTAAAATTGGTTTTTCTAATATAACAACATAATTCATCAAATTTAAGTTTTTTATATTGCTCTTTTGTTAATTTAAATAGAGAATTATCTTCAACTTTAGATATAAATGGAGGATAAGGGTTTGTACTTCCTTTATGTTCACATTCATTACATTTAAAATCATTACATCTATCAATTTGTTCTTTAATCATTTTCTCATTTACATAAAGTACATCAACATCAAAAAAGAAACTTTGTAATTGAAGTAAAATTGAAAGAATAGTATAACTACTTTTCCATCCTTTATAATCTTCTTTTTCTTTAACTAACATATCTAAACAAATTGATTTATCAGGCATAACATTAGGATGAGTAAAATCTGGATTTAATAAATAAATTTTAGGAGGAGAAATTGGATAATCTTTTGGGAAAACAAATTTAAAATGAAGAACTGCTCCATTATATGCATTTTTGGTTGAAGCTTTTATATTTCCATGCCATTCGTACATTGTGTCTTTTATTGGTACTGCTGATACTCCAAATAAAGGAACTGTTTGATTTTGTATTTCTTTGTAATCATGCATTAAACGTTGGAGACTAAAAGTTTTTTTAGTCTCTAGTAACGCTTTCATTTCAGCTTTATATTTTCCACCTTTTGATTTCATTCTTTTCATTTTTTTTATAATATTTTATATTTTTGAGAGATTTATATAGATTTTTTTTTTAGGGATGTTTATTGTTTTTTAATTAATTTGAGATATTTAGTTTTTTTTTTGATTTTTAATATAATTTTGGTGTTTTTTAGGTTTTTTTAAAGATTTTTATTTTTTTTTTCTAGAAATTTCGGTATAAAAAACAATGAAAGGAAATAAAAGAATAGAAACAAATAAAAAATAATTATAAATCAAAGAACAAATTTATTAAAACTAAATTGAAATAAAATCATAAAATAAAGAAAGTTAAAAGTAATAAAATAAAAAAAGTAAAAAAACAAGAAAAAAAATCTTTTGATTTGAAAAAAATATTTAAATCATACTTCAAAATGAAATAATATAATGTAAATAAAATTAAAAAAAAAACGCTCCAGAGGGCGAATTGAACGCCTGAGGCTTTCACCTCCCCAGGATTTGAAGTCCTGACCAGCCCCCAGACTGGCTCACTAGAGCGATTTTTTAATAATGAATTTATACTATTAAATTTAACCATATGAAAAAAAATAATATAATTTAAACCATAAAATTAATTTTAATATTATTATTTAATAAAAAAAAAAAATTCCTTTTTTTTATTTCTTTTTTTATTTTAGACTTTAAAAAAAATTCATTCTTATATTTAATAAATTAATTCTAAATAAATTTTAATTTTAATTTTAAATACTTTAATTCAAAAAAAACCACAATAAAAAATTTTACTTACTACAACATCTAACCTCTTTTTTTCCTCCTTTCCCTAATTTCATCTTACTATTACTTTTATTTCCTTCATTCAACTGAACAAGTTTTTTCAAAAGAGCCATAAAAGCTTCTTTAATATTTTCTCCAGTTGCAGCAGAAGTTTCAAAAAAATCAACACCAAACTTTTTAGCTAAACTTTGTCCTTCATCTTTATTAATTTCTCTATTATCATTATCATCACATTTATTCCCAATTAAAATAATGGCAACTTTATTAATATCTAATCTTTCTTTAACACGTTCCATCCAATTATCAATTTTATTAAAAGTTTCTCTACTTGTAATATCATAAACTAATAATATACCATTTAATCCATTTATATATTGATTTGTTAATGTACCATATCTTTCTTGCCCTGCTGTATCATATATTGAAAGAGTGTAATTTTGATTGTTATATTCTTCAATTTGTTCAAAATTTGATGCTGCTGTTGTTGAAAGTTCTTCGTCGTCAAATGTACCTTTTAAATAACGTTTTAGAATACATGTTTTTCCTACACGACCTTCACCAAATGTTCCTATTGAGAATTCTTGTGTCATTTTTTTTTTTTTTTTATGTTTTTTAATTTTTTTTTTTTTGTTATTAGGGTTTTAATTTTTTTTTATTGGGTTTTTGTTGTTAAATGAGATATTTTTTTATTTTTTATTTTTTTTGATTATAATATTTTATATTTTTTTTATGAAATTATTATTTTAATATTTAAACACCAAAGAAATTTTTAATACCACTAATTCCTTTATTGATTTTATCTTCTATTTTTTGTTTTCCTTCTTCTATTTTAGCACCAAGATCAGTATTAAAAACTTGTTTTCCAATTTTATCAACAGCTTCAATAATAGATAATTGTTTTAAAGATAAATGAAAATCTTCTAAATAAAAAGCTTTAGGGGCAAAAGTTAAATCTAATGATTTTTCTAATTTATCAACAATAACTTTTTTATCTTCAAAACACCAAGATAAAACTAATAAAGCAGATTCAATTGTTTCATCCATTTTAAATACTTTACTTACTTTATCTAATTCTTCTTTCATAAATGTTCCATCATATTTTAAAGTTTTATTGTCTATTCCATTTGATTCTATTACAACTGTATTGTTTTGTATTGATAATGTAAATTGTAATTTTGTTTTATCTGTTGATTCTAAATCAAATACTTTTTTTTCTGACATTTTTTTTATTTTTTATAATTTTAATATAAAATAAAATCTATATATAATTTAATTTTTATTTCTATTCATAAAAAAATTTTTTATATTATTTTTTATTACAACATTTTATACTTATTTTTTTTGAAAAAATTTACAATCTTTTAATTTTTTTATTGTTTATGAAAGGGATTTTTTTATTTTTTTGATATTATACTATAATCAAGTTCTATTGGTTCGAATGGAATAAAATTTTTTTCTTCTTCTTCATAAGTTATAAAATCATGAAAGAAATTTCCTACTAATAAATTACTATCAATTTCCTTTAATTTATTTTTAATATTTTCAAATTTTAAATGTTCATTCATAAACTTTTCCATTTCAGAAATAGAAGAAAATTGATTATTTGATATTAAAAAATCTGAATCATTATTATTTATAATTTCATTATTCATAAAATCTTTAATTAAATCACTTTCTTGATAATTTTTTAAACTTTCATCAATAAATTTTTCTCCATATTTTTTTTGTAAAAAATTAATATATTTATTAGTTAATTTATCAATATTAATATTATTTTCAATATTTTTTTTATTAATAATATTTGAAGGAATGTAATTAGAACTTTTTTGAGAAATTAATTTAAGAGGAGTTATACTTCTTTCAAATGATTTACCATTATTATTATTTTGAAAAATTAATTTTTGAGATGAGTCATTATTATAATATTTACTTAAAGAAAATTTTTTTGAACTATAACTTCTTTTCATTATTTTTTTATTATGATTTTTAATACTATTTGTATTATTAATTATTGATAATGAATTTTTTTTTTTCATATTTGATGAATTTAACACTATAGAATTACTTAATCTAACTGGTTTATTTTTTTTATAATTATTAGATGATGAATTTAATCTATTTAATTTCCTTTCTGTTTTTCCTTTTTTATAATTATCTTTTCTTTCATTTAATTTTATAATTTCAAATTTATTTGATTTATATTTTAAAATTGTATCATTTTCATTTTGAACTTGATAATAAATTGAAGTATCTAAAGAATTTATTTGTTTATTTTTTATTATATTAAATAAAACTTCTTTTGATGGTACGATTATTATATTTTTCCCATTAAATTTTTTAATAGTTTTTTTCTTAAATGAATTAAATGAACTATTTATACTTGAAACACCAGAATATTCTTTTTTTATTTTTGAATTAAATATTGATTTTATATTCTTATTTTCTACATCAAAAATTTGACTATTTGATCTTAGAAGAAATTTTTTATTTTTTTTTTTATTTGATTGTTCTTCAAAATTAGATAATGATTTGTATAAAAAATTATTTTCTTCAATTTGAGGAGTTGAAAATTTTATTGATTTTGTTAAACTTTTCATTAAAGGATTTTGTAAATTTGTTGGAGTATTTAAATTCTTTTCTATATTACTATTTGATATTTGATCTATCATTAAAAATTGTTGTCTACTTTTTTGTTCTAGTTTTAAATTTTTTATTTTTTGACTTTCTTTTTCTATTTCTAATTCTTTTTCTCTTTCTGTATCTTTTAATCTTTTTAATTCTTTATCTTTTTCTTCATTCAATTTTTTTATTATTAAAAATTCAATTTGTTGATTTAATTGTATTTCTTTTAATTTGTTTATTTCATCATTTTTTTCTTTTTCTTTTTGTTTTATTAATTCTATTTCTTTTTGTTTTTGTTCATCTATTTTTTGTAATTTAATAATTGAATCAAGACTTAATAAATTATTATTAATATTATTTTTGAAAATTAATCTATTATCTGGTTTTTCAATATTGAAATTAACTATTTTTTGTTCTAAAATTTTTTTATTATTAAAACTATTATTTCTTGAAGTATAACGAATTTTAAAATTTTGAATAATAAAATTATTTTTACTATAAGTTTTTTTTAATTTATTTTCAATCTGTTCAAGATTTTTAAAAGACATATTCCCTATTTTATTTTTATTTTTATTTTCCATTTTTTCACCATTATCATTATTATTAATATTAGAATTATTTTCTTTTAATTCAGAAATATTAAAATTATCATTTCCAAATGTTTCAATATTTATCAAGTTATTATTTAAATTTTCATATCTTTCATTCTCTAAATTCGAAGGAAAATTATTTAATTTTTTATTAAAAATATTATAATAACTATTTGTTGAATAATTTTTGTTATCATAATTACTATATTCATTATTTTTTTCTATAATCTTTTCTAAATAAACTCTTATATTTGCACTACTTGATCTTTTTCTTTTAATTTCATTTAATTTATTATCAAAAATTCTTTCTAACATTTTAGAAATTTTATCAATTCTTGAATAATGTGATAATGAATTACTATATGATAATCCTCTTGAAGAACCTATACTTTGACTTAGTCTAATTAATGATGAATTTAAATGATTTAAACTTTGTGTTTCCATATATGAATAATTTTCTTGTATTTTATCAAATTTTTTTTCTAATATTAAAGTATTTTCTTCATTTAAATTATATGAATAAATCAAAGTAAAAATATTATTTATATTTTGAAAATAATTTCCTTTAAATTTAAATATTATTTCATGAGGATTATAAATAAAATTATCAACAAATCCAATTAATTCTATATTATCATTTATTTTATATGTTTTTGACTTAAAAAAATTATTATTATATTCTAATATATGAATTATTTTATTATTTGTTGAAAAAAGAAATAAACAATTTTTCATTTGATATATATAACTAATTGAATCATTAATTTGAAGTTTATATAAACCAGATTCATTATATAAAAAAACATTTCTATGATTTGATAAAATACAAATATAATTTTCTAAACAAATAAAATCATCTATATCATCATTTTTATAGTCAAATTCAATTTTATTATGAATTATTTCATCTTCTTTATTATATTCTAATTTTTGTATATAACCATAATAACTTAAATAACCATTAATATCTAATATTGCAAAATAATTATTAGATGCTTTTATTTTATTATAACAATATTCTTTTTCGTTCTTAATTAATTTTGGTGTTGAATATTTTTTATTAATAAAAATACCAAAAATTAAAATATTATATTTACTATTAATACAAACACAATATTTATCACAAATTGAAATATTCTTTATCCTAATATTTAAAAAAAAATTATTTAAAGTTAATTCATTTATTTCTTTAACTAAATTTCCCATTCCTAAAATACCATAATTATTATAATCTTTCCCTATAGAATATAAAAGACCATCATTTGTTATCATATGCATTACATTTTCATTACTTACTATTTTTTTAATTTGATTTATTTGAATATCTGAAAATGTATTTTCTATTGATGAAATTGGACAATTAAATGAACTATCATAATTAGAGTTATTTTTGTATGTTATTATTGAGTTTTCAGTAATTAAAGCAGATGATGAATAATATTTTATATAATATTTTATTTTTTGTAAATGTAAATTTAAGGGTATTTGAATTTCTGTAATTTTTGATAAGTATTTTGAAGATGAAATATAAAGAAACTAAAATGTCAATTTTATTATATTTTTACCTCCTTCTTCATATTCAAATAATTTACTGAATTATTTTTATTAAAATTATATTAATTAATAAATTAAAAAATAATTGTTATTTAATTAATAAAATTTAAATTAAATGTTGGTTTAATAAAAAAATGGATTTATTTTCAAATAGAATAATGACAAATAAAATGAAATTAAAAATTAAAATAAGTGATCTTAATAATTCCAATTCAAATAATAAGCAATTTCCAAATTTAAGACCATCATCATCTAAATATCTTAAAAAAAAAAAATCATATTCATTTAATAAACCACATATAGAAAAATTTGAAAAAAAATTACAAACTTCTAAAATTAAAATTGACTATGAAAGAGAAAATAAAGAATTAAAATTAAAATTAGAAATATTACAAAAAGAAATGAATAAAATACAAAATGAAAATAATGAATTAAAAAAGAAATTAGAAGATGAATATATTCCAAAAAATAAAAAGAAAATAATATTTATGAATAATCAAAGAATAAAATTTAATTCATTTAATGATATTTCTATGAATACAACATCAACAAAAGGAGAAACAAAAATAAATTCGGAACAAAGTAGAAAAATCCAAATGAAAAATTCTTTCGATAAAAATCTTACTATTTTTAATACAATTGACCAAAAAATTTATAATAATGAGATTAAATTTAAATTGGTTAAAAGTAGACAAATATTTTCATTAAATAAAAATACTAAAAGTTATTGTAATATAAATGATTATGTAAAAAATCATACAGAAAAAGATTGTATTTATAAAATGGAATTAATTAGAAAAAGAACTTTGAAATTATTTGAAAATTATAATACTCTTCTTGAAGAACATAAATAATATTTTTATTAGTTGAAATTATTAATATTTTAATTTATTATAATTTTATTATTTATTAATTTTATTATTAATAACTATTTTAAAAAAATTTAATAATAAAATAATTTTAGATTTATTTTAATTATATATATAAAGAAACAAGTAAAAATTTATCATTTATTTTTTCCT
>JAJJLH010002450.1:0-21407 GCA_023806865.1 Isotricha sp. YL-2021a | reverse complement strand
ATTTATTTTATTATTTGAATAAAAATAAAAAATATAATAAAATAATGTATATAAAATATTTATATAATAAACAATATAAACTTTGAAAAAAAATGAATTTATTTCCTCCAAATAATAATTTCATTACTTGCAGTAATAACATCCCCATTTTCTAATTGAACAATATCTAAAATCGGATAAGAATGACATTTTTCTTTAAAACATATTTCTTCAAATTCTAAATTATCATTATTAATATTATACAATCTTAAATTACCATAATTTTCATTTTCCATATCTCCAATTAAAAAACTTCCATCTTTTAAAATATAAAAAGAAGTAATATTTAAATTTAAAAAATTTTTTTTTATAATTTCCATATTTGAAATATTAATAAATTGTAATCCTTCAAAATTTTCACTTCCATTAACACAAATAATATCATTATTAAATTGAATTAAATTATTTATTCTACTTATAATAATATTATCAATAATTCCAATTTTTTCATAATTTTCAATATCCCAAAATTGAATATGATAATTATAATTAAAAAAAGAAGAACAAATTAAAATTTTATTATTTGTTTCTATAAAATTTACAATTATATCTGGATTTGTATTTAAAATTAATAATTTTTCATATAAATCTTCTTCTTTATTAAAATACCAAATTATTATTGTATTATCATTTGAACTTGAAGCCAAATTTTTATCTGATAATTCTAAACACATCCAAACATCTAAAGAATGTCCTATTAAACATTGTAAAATATTATATTTTGGTAATGAATAATTTATTGATATTAAATTTAATGTTTTATCTGATGAAGATGTTATAATTTTTCCATTTTTTAATAATGTTACTTTGTTTATTTGATTAAAATGAATTGTATTTGGAATTGTTAATAGTAAGTTGTAAAATATTGGAGTATATATTGTTATTGTACTATTTGAATTTAATAGAAGAATATAGTTTTTGGGAAGAGGTAAAATTTGAAGAGTTTTTATTAAGGGTTGTTTTATTATTGTAGTTTTTTGATATGATGAAAATATGGGTTTTTGATTTTGAATTTTCATTTTATTTTATATTTTATATTTAAATTGTATTTTTTTATTATTATTTTTGAATTTTTTTATATTTGAAAAATTAAAAATCAATTTATAAGTAAGGATTTTTTTTTAATTAAAATATAATTATATATTCTATTCTTTATTTATGATTTACTTGAATATTATTAATTTAGACATAAGAAAAAAAATCAAAATTATTATAATGAGATATTGATACAATAAAACTTAATTTTATTATTAGTATTTTAATAAAGGAAAATATATTAAACTATTTTAGAAAAAAAGTTAAATTCAATAGAATATTTTTTATTTATAAATAAAAATAGTTATAATAATTAAATAATTTACAATTTTAATAATGGATTTTAATTCAATTAATGTTTTAGCAGGTGAAAATATTGAAAAAAGGTTTAATAATAATTTTATTAAATTAATTCCAAATTTTGATTCAATTACTATATTAATTGAAACAAATGCAAAAGATTCATATGAATCATATTTTAAACAAAATGAATTAAATAAATTATTTATGACAAATAAATCAATTTATGATTTAATTAACTTTATTTCATTGAAAATAGATAAAAATGAAATTAATATTGAAACAAATGACAATTATTTAAAATTAATATTTACGAAAAATAATATTGAATTAACATTAAATAAAAAATATAAATCAAATGAAGAAAAGATAAATATATTATTTAAAGAAATAAATAATTTAAAAGATAAAAACGATGAATTAAATGAAAAAATTGAATTACAAAATAATGAAATAAAACAACAAAAAATAAAATTAGAACAAAATACAAAAATTATTAATGAATTGAATAAAAAAATTATAATTGAAGAAAAAAATAATGATATAAAAAATAATAAAATATTAAATAAAGATGAAAATAATAATGAAATATTAAATAAAAAAGAAAAAAAAAATGAAATATTAAATAAAGAAGAAAAAAGTATTGATGTATTATATAATAAAGAAAAAAGTATTGATGTATTATATAATGAAGAAAATGAGAAATTGAATAATCCATTTGATAAAAGAAAAAATGATGTTAATTTTGAAGAATTAAATAAAGAAAAAGATGAAAATGAAAAAAAATTATTTAATGAAAATGTAAACCAAATAAAAATAGAAAATTCATTAGAATGTAATATTAAATTAAATCAAGAAATAGCATTTAAAGATGGAATTTTATCAATTTCATTTTTCCCATCAGGAAATATGATTTCAATATCATCTAATCTAAAAAATTATAATATGAAAATAAGGGATATTCATTTTAATATTATTGGAAGTATTAAAGATACAATTAAAAATATTTTTATAAAAATAAGAGATGAAAATAATTTTATTTCTTTTTCAGATGATTATAATATTTTAAAATATTGGACAAAAAAAAATAATAAATTTGAAATCCAATATATTATTCAAGATCCACATAAAGAATTTATCAATAAAATGATTTATTATAAAAATTATTTAATTACATGTTCAAAAGATTCAAAAATTAAAATATGGGAATTAAATAATAAATTTATTTTAAAAGAAACTTTAAGTCAATCAAAAAGTGTTAATTCAATATTATTTATTGAAGAAAAAAATTTATTAATATCTTCAGGTGATGATGGAACTTATTTTTGGGATATTAATTTTACTAATAAAACAAAAAAAAATGCTTTGATAAAAAAAGTTAAATGTTTAAATAAATATACTTTAAAAAGATATGATAAAAATAATATTATAATATGTGATGATGAAAACAATGTATTTATTATTTCATTACAAAATAAAAATATAATAAAAAAATTTGATTTAAAAATCCAAAGGAATATTAAATTAATTAAAATAATACAAGAAAAAGAAATTATTTTAATTTTAGATTCATTGCAATATATTAGAGTATTTAATGCTCAAAATTTTTCACTTATTAATACAATTAAATATGGCCATTTAAATTCAATTACTGGAATTAAAATAAAAAAAAATAATACATTTATTTCTTATTCATTAGATGGTTATATAAAAATATGGGAGATATCATTATTAATTTAATTAAATAATTTGATAAAAAGTAATTTATATGATAATTAATGTTAAATTATTTTTATTTATTAAAAAATTTAAATATTATCAACGATAAATATTATTTATTATTTATTTTAAAAAATTTTTTATTGTTACATTTTTTCCAAACTCAATCTTATTAAAAATTATATTAAAAAAATAAAAAAAAATTTAATATCTTTTTCCATAAATTATAATAATAATTCAACAACAATATATAAATTTATTTATCAAAAAAATTTAATTTAAATAAATAAACATGTTTAATTTTAGTATAAATTTAGTATAAAAAATTATATTATTAACTTTTATTTATTATCAATATTCCTTTTAAAGAAATTAGCAAATCTTGTATTATTTTGTATTTTAGCTTTTTCCATTAAATCATCATATTTAACACTAACATTATCCAATTGTTTCCTATTTAATTTTTTTCTTAAAGGTTTCTCACTTTCTTTATGATAAACTTCAAAGCATTTCAACAATTCAAAAGGTAATTTTGAATTTTTAATAAATTCATTTAAAATTTCAGCATATTTCTTCTTAGCATAATCATTATTTCTAGGATTATGTGCTTTTAAATATAAAGCTAAATATTTAAGTGAAGTTTCCCTAACATTTAAATAAGGATATTTAATTCTATTATTACTTAATTCAAGCATTCCTTTAGTAATTAAAGAACCAAAAGTAAATTCTAAAAAATTAACTGTATTATTAAATGAAATTTGTCTTTCTGCATTTTCATTATTTTCTTCATTTACTTTTCTAACAGGTAATTGTAAATTAATATAATCATTTGGTTTCTTAATAAATTTAATTAATTTCTGCATTGATAAAAATTTATAATATTTCCCTTTATATTTAACAGAATAAGCAAATTGTCCAATTTTCATAATATTATCTTCAACTATTGTAACAGGACAACATTCTTGATATTCATATTGTACATTTAAACTTAATTTTACTTTCATATCTGGATTCTCATCTTCAAAGCTTTGATCATCAGAATTTTCTTCACTATTTTCTTCTTCTTTTTCAATTATTTCATCTTGATATAATAATTCTGCTATTCTTTCTGATGATAATATTTTTGGAGGGTGAATATCAGTTTGTACTTCTGTAATATAATCTTTGAAATCATTTGGATTTTTTAAAAATTGGTCTACTTCATCTTGATTTGATAGTAAATGGAATTCTGTTATGAAATCATCTTCATTTTCATCTTTTTCGTTACCTTCATCTTTCTCTTTTGGGGAAATTAAACTTGAAGAGTTGTCACGATTTGATTCTGAAGTTAGGTTTATATTTAGTTTTTTCTCTTCTTCTTCTTTTTTTTCTTCTTCACCTTCTTCTCCTTCTTCACCTTCTTTTTTATTTTCTCCTTCTTCTCCTTCTTCACCTTCTTTTTTATCTTCTTCTCCTTTTTCACCTTCTTTTTTATTTTCTCCTTCTTCTCCTTCTTCACCTTCTTTTTTATCTTCTTTACCTTCTTCTCCTTCTTCACCTTCTTTTTTATTTTCTCCTTCTTCTCCTTCTTCACCTTCTTTTTTATCTTCTTCATTTTTTTCTTCTTTCTCTTTATGTTTATCTTCTTCTCTTGCTTGAATAGAACTACTAACACTAGTATGATGACTAAGCATACTTTCATCATGATGATGTTTATGCATTTTATCAAGTAATTCTTCTTTAATAGGAGTATAAACAATAAAATTATTATAAGCATCATTAATATGTTTTCCATATTTAAAAATTTGATTAGTTTTCAAAGCAATAGGAGAATAAAGTAATAAATTAGTTTTATGATGATTAACATATAAAATACTAGATATTAATTTTTTAGGTGTAAAACTAGTTAATTCACATGGTAAATCCAAACTTAAATTCCTAGCAAATTTCATTTCATATTTTTTTCTATTTTCTAATAAATTCGCAATTTGATCTTTTAAAAACCATTTACTTTTAGTAGTATCAAAATACCTTATATCATATTGTTTATCTCTATAAACATTTAAAATATCTTCTAAATGACCTTTCCTTAATGTATATCTTTCATGAACAACTTCAGGAATACCTTTAAACATAACTTGTTTTAAACATCTTTGAATATTAGTTTTAAAATCACATTCAGCGACGAAAATAAAATCAGGTTTTAAACTATCAGTTAAAATATTAGCTTGCCAAAGTGAAAAAGGGAAACCATCAATAACAATATTATCATTAATCATATCTTCCATATTTATCCTTCTTTGAATAATTTGTATAATTAAATCATCATGCATTGGTTGACCTGAATAAAGTGTATCAACTACATTATTTTTTAAATGAGAATCATGTAATAAATCCATAATTTCTAAAGTTGCTTTTCTAACTGTTATTCTTTTATATCCCATGTAATCTTCCATTAATTTAGCTAAAGTTGATTTTCCTGAACAAGTATTTCCAATAACAAAAATAATTGTCCTTCCTTTCATTGGATATGAATCTTTAGGACATTCTAATCCTGTTCTGTAATCTAATGGATTTTCACAGAAATATTTTTTTTCTTCTGGGTCATTAAAAACATAAACTCGATCTCTATAAATTAAAGGATAATCTGTTCTAATACATAATTTACTTGGTTCTACTGGTGATAAATGACCATATACACTTTGTTGATAAACTTCTGAATTATTTAATAAATCTCTTACTTTTCTTAATGAAAGTGGTGCTGGGAATTCTTTATTGAAAACTAATTGTTTTTCTATTAAATTTTTACGATTTGTTATATAAGGATTTAATTCTAATAATAAATTTTTATATACATTTTCTTTTGTTGTGTCATTATTTATTTCTATTACTGGAATTCCTTTTTCTTTTAATCCATCAATTAATGCTTGGATTTCATTTACATTATTTTCGAATCTTTGATTTAATTTATCTTTTTCTTGTTGAATTAAAGCATCTTTTTCCATTAAATCAGGATCAGGACTTTTCCATATATCTTCAAGTTCTTCTGGTGTTAATTCAACTTGAATTTCTTCTAAAACAGGCATTTTTTTCTTTTCAGGTTTTTCACCTTCTTCACCTTCTTCTCCTTCTTTCTTCTCTTCTTCTCCTTCATTATTTTCAGCATTTTCATTCTCAGCATCATATTCAGCTTTTAACTCATCAAATTTTTCTTGTTTTTTCTGTTTAATCAATTCATCTTCTCTTTGTTTTCTCTTATCATTACTTTCCTTTAACATTTTCTCATACATAGCATCAATTTCATCCATATGGAAATGACGATCCATAATAGATTTCATATTAACTTTGAAAAAAACTATAACATTAGGAACTCTTCTTGATTCATATAATAAATCTAAAAATGGAGTTGCTACTTTTTCTCCCATATTAAACCATGATGCATCATAGACTGTTGGTGTTAGAGGATTAAATAAACTTTTAAATATTTCTTTATCATTTTCTGCTGCGTTATAATCTTCTCCTTCTTCATCTAATGCTGCATCTTCTTTAATTGCATCATCTATATTTATTAATGGTTCACCTTCTGCATCTGGATTTTCTTTTTTAGCTTCTTCATTTTTTTCCTCAATTTCTGCATTTTGTTTTTCTAATTCTTCTCTTTTTTTCTGGACTCTAACTTCCTTTCTTTTTAATCTTTGTTCATCCCAAATTTTCATAAATTCATTTTGAATTTCTCTCTTAGTAAATTTAAATTGTTTACATAAAATATCACTATAAAATGTAGTACCAGCACCTTGATAACCAGTAATCATAATATGAGGAGGAGGAACATCAATTGGTAATAAAGAACCATTTTGTCCTACATAAATTGCAGGATTAGCTCTAAATTTTTCCATTTCTTTCTCACCTGATATTCTATATATTCTCTGATTGACTTGAACTTCATTTGCTTCTGGTGCATAAAATAACCAATTATCTTCTTTATATACAACTGGGCAAAATAAACCAAATGGACCTCTACTTAAAGGATATTTATCTTCTCCTATATCAGCTGGTAAAACTACTTTTTCTTCAGAGTCTATTTTTATATTAAATGGATTTAAAGCATTTTCTAATTTTAATTGCAATTGATCTAATGGTTCATTGTATCCAGCTTCAATTACACATTCTTCATTATTAACATTATATTTCTCTTTAAGGATATTTATCACTTCTTCAAATTTTGCTTGTTCTGCTTTTACTTTTTCAATCTCAGCTCCTTGTTTTTCTTCATCTAAATTAGCAAAATTAGGATTTCTTCTTAAAATCAATTCTTTAATTCCTTCATCACTTTCATCTTTAATATAAATCACTCTATCCATTTTAATATTAAATTCACCTAATTTTGTAACTTCATCTTCACTAAAAGGATGATTTAATAATATTATTCCATTTACTCTTGGATGTTCACCTTTCTCATCAAAAGCAAGGAAAAAATTATCAGATCTTAAATCTTCAAATACATAATCTTCTTCTGGTGGAAATGGGTTTCTTTTTTCTTTTTCTTCAAGTTCCTTTGCTTTTTGTTCTTTTTCTTTTTCTTTCTGTGCTAAATGATCAGCATAAGCTTGTGCTCTTTTATCTTTTTCAACTTCATAAAGTGATCTAGCACATTCAGTCATTTCAATAAATAATTCTTCTTCTAATTTAGCTTCATCTTCTAATCTTTTATTCTCAGCTTCTTCTTCTTTAATTCTAATCTCTTCATCTTTCTTTGCTTGTTCTTCTCTATCTGCAGCTTCTTGCATTCTATTAAATAAATGTACTAATTTATCTGAATGGTATTTAACCCAATAAATAAATTGTTCCTTAGTTCTTTTTTTATCAAGTGGTATACCAAGATAATCACACATAAAAACAATTTTACTAATAAAATTATCAGGTTTCCTATCAGCAGGTTTTTTTGTAGAATTTGCTAAAACTTCCTTAAATTCAGCAGCACTGAAATGTACTCTTCTAGTATAAACTGTATTTAATTCTGGTTCTTCCCAAGTTTTTTGATATTCTTTAACAGAATCAAATATTTCTTCCATATTAATAATTTTCCAATGATAAATTTGACTTAGCATATTTGCAATTGTTTTTTTCCCACTTTGAGGTGGACCAATAATAGAAATACGATAATTTTGAGGAACTTGTGGTGGTTCATTAATATATTTTTTAGGATTATCTAAAAATTTCTTTCTATTATCATCACTTACAAATAAGAAAACTCTCCCAAAGTAACTAGCTGGAAATTCAGTACTACCAGTTAATATTAAAAATTCATCTTTTAAAGCAACTGGATCAATTTGTTTCCAAGGAGACCATTTTCTAAAAGGAATAACACCTTCTCTACCATCCATTAATAATCCTTTAAAATCACCTCCTTCTAAAACTTTAGCAATTGGTCTTAAAGGATTAGCAAAATCTAATTGTGCACTAATTAATTTAGCAATTTCATCAAAATCTAATCCAGTAGTATCGACTTTAATATAATAATTAGTTTTTAATTTATGTACATATTCCATTACAGCTGGATATTGTATATTTTCATAATAATTTAATTGTTCTTCAAATATTTTCTCATTATCAGTTATTTCTACTAAATCTTCTTTCTTTGGAATTTTCTCCATATCTTCATCAGTTAATTCAGGTTCAGGTTCTGGTTCAGGAACAATTGGTTTATTTTCTTCATCATATTCAATTTCATCTTCTAAAATTTCTTTCTTAGGTATTTTTGGTTTTTTCATTAATTCAATATCTCTCTCTCCAATAACTTTCAAAGTTTTCATATTCATTTTCATTTTATTATTTCTTTCCCTTAATTCTTCTTTATCCATAAATAAATCAACAACATAATCAACAACAACTTCTCCATAAAAACCATTTAAAATTTTCTCAACAAAACTTTGTGTATCATTATTAGGATCATCACTTTTTTCAAAAATATTAGAATTCATATCAATAACAATTCCTCTACTTTTAGCATAATCACTATGTAAAATATACATAAGCATTCTTTGCATATTTAATTCAGAAATTCCACTTCCATTAATAATATCATTATAAACTGCTAATTCAATTTCATTTAAAACTGAATCAACTCCTGGTTTTTCTCTTTTTTTCGGAGGTGGATCCCAAGAAGCTAAATATGGATTTTCATCTTTTTTTTTACTTTTTGCTTTTTTTTTCTCTTTTTCTTTTTTTTCCTCTTCTTCTTTTTTTTCTTCATCACCTTCTTCTCCTTCTTCACCTTCTTTATTTTCTTCTGGTGGATTTTCTTCTTCCCAAGTTAACATTTTTTCTTCATATTCAGCAACTTTCTGAAAAATTTTATCAAAAAATTTTTGAGGGTCTAAAATTTCCATTTCTAAATCTTTTGCTAATTTCATTGAAATTTGTGTTTTTCCTATTCGAGGAGGACCGATTATTAAAATTACTGGAGATTTTTTATTTGCTTCATCATATAAATCATTATCACTATCCCAATTATCAAATTTAATTCCATTTTTACTTTTAAATTTATCAAAATATTTTATATCTTCTTTTTCTTCTTTTAATAAACGATTTTGAGTTTCTTGAATTTCATCTTTTATTACTTCTATGTTACTTTCAAAAAGAGAATATGATAAATTTAAATTTTGAAGTTTTATGTTTATTAAATAAAATTTAGTTTCATATATTTTTTCAAATTTTTTTTCTATTGATTCTTTCCATAATTCACTTTCTGTTCCAATTTTTTTTAAATTTTTATCAAAAATATTTCCAAATGCTTTTCTATAAGTTGAATTTATTATTAAATTATTTAAATTTGCTTTAATTAAACTTTCATCTGGTAATTTTATTTCATACATATCAATATATCTATCAAAAACAATATTATGTCTTAAATTATTTATTATATTTAATTCATCATCTACAAAATCATTTCCTAATGAAAGTGAATTATTAATAATAAAAATATCTCTTAATAAAATAAATGATGTATTTTCTTTTAAGAAATTAATTAATTTTTCTTTATTTATTATTTTCAAATAAATTTTCTGTTGTTCATAAGGTTGATAATCAGTAATATAAAAAAAAGAATCATATTTATTTTCTTCTATACAATTTATATTATTAATTATATTAGGTTCATTAATAAATTTATTAATAACAAATTGTGTAGGATAACCAAAAATAACTAATTCTTTATCATCTAATAATTCTCTACTAATCATAGTATTTTTTTCTTTTTTATCAATTTCTTCTTGTTCAAAATAAAAAACATCTTCATTATAAAGTAAAAAATTTTTATTAATTTCATAAAAATTATTATCATTAATAACAATTCTAGGTCTTGCTCTTAAAGAATTATTATTACTTAAAGTATTATTTCTATTAATAGGAGAATTATCATTAACATTATTATTAACATTATTATTATTATTATTATTTTCAATTTCATTTTTTTGTTCTTGATATTCTTCAAAAGTTTCATATAATTTTAAATGTAATTGATTTTCATTTTGAAAATCTTCCCAAGTTGAATTTTCATATTCTTCTTTAGTAATTTGATTATATAAAGTAACTTTAATTGAAGGATTAAAAAATCTTTCTCTTCCATCAGGATAAATTTTTTTTATTTTTGTAATTCTATCATAAATCATTAAAAGAAAATCTTCATATTCATCTTTATTAACATGAACACACCATCTATGAGCAAAAGCAAAAACTGCTTTATTAAATGATTGTGTATTTAAAGTTGATTTTCCTTTTGAAAATTGAGAATAAAATCCTTCTATAAATTTATCTATTTCTCCATAATTAAAAATTGGTAAAATTATTTTATATATTTTTTTAAATAATGTTAAAAATGAATTTTTTGTTATTTCACCTTCTGTTGTATGAGGACATAAATCCCAAAATTTTTTATATATTTCTAATAGATTATGTAAATTTCTTAAAATATTTTTTTTATTTTTATATAGTAATTTTACATTTTCAAAAGTTGCTTGTTTTGTTTTTGTATAATCAAAACCTGAACTTTCACTTTTATTAATATCATTTTTTTCATTACTTTCTCCACTTACATTATTTAATAATTCATTATTATTATTTTCTGAATTTTCATCTTCTTCTTCTTTTTGTTCATCAGAATTTTTATCATCATTATTTAAATTTAATTTCTCTTCTTCATTTTTTTCATTTTCTTCATTTTTTTCATTTTCTTCATTTTCTTCTTTTTTTTCATTTTCTTCATTTTCATTATCTACATTTTTTATTTTGTCTTTGTCTTGTATTTCAGTTACTTCTTCTTGAATTTGAGGTTCAGTTACTTTTGGTTCTATTGGCTTATCATCATCTTCTAATTCTTCATTATTGTTTTCATTGTCTTTTTCAATTTTTGGTTCTTCTATATTTGGTTCTTCTATATTTGGTTCTTCTATTTTTGGTTCTTCTATTTTTGGAGTTAAGGGACGTTCTTCTTCATCTATTTCTTTGTTTTCTTCATTTTCTTGATTGTCTGTCATTTTTGTTTAAGTTATAATTAAATTTAATTATTTTTTTTTGTATTTATTTAGTTTTTTATGGTTTTTTTTTATTTTTTAATTTTTTTTTTTTTTTTTTTGGTTTTTTTTTCATATAATGAATTTGGAGAAATTTATTTATTATTCTAATTAGATTTATGAGGTTGATTAAAGAATTTTAAGTTTAATTCTTATGTTTGTTTGTGATGTAAATATGTGAATAATAATGTATATTTTAAATTATATTATTTATTTTCTTTAATATATAAAATATTTATGATATAAAGATGATAATATTTATATATGTTATTAATGTGGAATTTAATATTTTTTTATATAGATTTGGTTTTATATTTATTTTATTTCCTATAAATTAATAATATTGGCATAAATTCTAATAAAAATTTCCATTTATAACCACCCAATTTAAATAAAAATAATTTTAATTTTTTAATTAAAAATAATTCACGAAAAAAAAAAAAAAATAAAAATCTAAATTAGATATTATCATCCTCTCCATTCACATCAAAAAAAAAAAAAAAATAAATAAATTTAAAAAAAAAAAAAAATTTATACAAAAAAAAAAAAAAAATGTTTGAAAAGAACGAATACGATAGAAACGTAAACACCTTCAGTAACCAAGGTCGTCTATACCAAGTAGAATACGCAATGAAAGCAGTAGAACAAGGATGTACAACCTTAGGAATCCAAACAAAAGACGGAGTAATCTTAGCAGCAGAAAAGAAAATATCATCAAAGCTTCAAATCCCATCATCAATAGAAAACATAATGAAAATAGATTCCAACGTAATATGTACATATTCAGGTCTTCGTAGTGATGCTCGTGCCTTAATAGAAACAGCACGTGTTGAAGCAGCAAATCATTGGTTTACTTTTAATGAGCATATGCCAGTAGAAGCAATTTCTCTTGCAATTTGTGATGTTACTTTATCATTTGCTGAAAAAAAGAAAAAAAAAGGAAAAAAAGAAAAAAGAGTTGTTAGTCGTCCTTATGGTGTTGCTATGCTTGTTGCTGGTGTTGATAGAGATGGAAGTGTTAAATTATTTAAAAATGATCCTAGTGGAAATTATGTTAGATATAAAGCTTGTTGTATTGGACAAGGAGGAGAAAATGGTATTACTACTTTACAAAGTAATTATAATGAAAATATGGAATTTGATGATGCTATTTTATTAGCTGGAAAAGTACTTAAGGAAAATTTGGAACAGAAAATTAATAAGGATAATGTTGAAATTGCATATGTTAAGAAAAGTGATGGGAAAGTTGTTTTTTTAAGTCCTGATGATATTGAAAAGTTGATTCCTAAATTTTAAGGTTTTTTTTTATTTTGGGAAATTTATTTTTTTTTTAAGTTAAAAAAAATTTTTTTTTTTATTTTTTTTTTTTCTTTTTTTTATATTTTTTTTTTTTTTTATTATTAAAAAGTTTATTAATGAAAAATATTAGAAATAACATTTTTTTTCTAATTTCTTTTATATTTTTATCACTTCCTATAATCAATTCAACAGAAAATAAAAAATTAAATAAAATTTTACCAGATATAAAAATAATATTCACTGTATATGATTATGGAATAAATAGAACATCATATCAATTAACTCAATTAAATGAAGCCGATTTATATACAGATAAATCATGTAGATTATCATATTTAACATCAAAAAATTTATCATTAATTGAAAAATATTCTAAATATTATAATAAAAAATGGATTTTTTTTACTGAAAATCCAGAAATAATAACATTTTTAATAGAAGAAAATGAAAAAAATCAAAAACAATTAAATAAACAACCTTATTCAATTTATGGAATAATATTCCCAAATAATATATCAAATCCAATAAATAATAAAAAATCAAAATTAATACCATTATATCATATAGACAAACAATACATAAATGATTTTATATCATTTGATATTTTAAATCAAACAACAAATACATATTTCATAATATCAGAAATATCAATAATTTATGAGTATCCAATTAATTATTTACTAATAACATCAACATTAACTTTATTAATATCAATATTCATATTAGCGTATCTAAAATATAAATTAAGAACAATAAGAAATGTTTTTTTATTACAAAAATATTTAATTTTCCTTCCATATATAAATTTACTTTTAGCAATTATAATTGAATTTGAATGTTATTATATGACTGAACAAAATCCAAATGAAGATAATAATAATTCAATTTATTTAGAAACTGCTTTATTTACTGTTAATGCTGTTTTCAGATCTGTTTTATGGATTTTATTTGTTTTAGTTTCTGCAGGATGGTTAATTACAAAAAGTAATTTTCCTACTAATGAGATTAAAACTTTTATAAAAATTTTCGTTTTTATTTATTTAATGATGTGTATTGATCAAATTATTGATTCTTTTAATACTCCTAAAACTATTTTTAAAGCAAGTGAAATTAAAAATTTTATTTTTTATATTTTAATGTTAATTTATGTTACTTATAAAGGAATGAAAACTATTAATTTCTTAAAAAAAAAATTAAATTATTCTGCAATGTTTAATACTATACAATATATTCCTGCTTTAAAAATAAAAATAACAATGATGAAATCTCATACTTTAAATGCATTTATTTTTTTATTTTTATATATTTTTACTATTTTAATTCATAAATTCTTTTTTATAGTTTATGATACTCAAAAATTTGAAACAATACAATATCATTATTTAGATCTTATATTTATGAGTGTATTTTTATTTATTTTTAATCCTTCAGATGTTCCTGATTTTTTTGATATTGATTATGGAGATGATTTAAATGAAATTGGAAATATTTATAAATGTAATGTTCCTGAAATTGAAAAATTGAAAAATGCTAATTATACTAATCATCATTTTAAAAAAAAAGAAGCTAAAACTTTTATTAATGAAAATATTCCTGTTGTTATTATTAATCCCTTTTTTGGAGAAAACATTAATGGAAATAATATTGATACTATTATTTATAATAGCAATATTGGTTTTCTTAAAGAAAATTAAGATTAAAAAAAAATAAAAATAAATGTTTATAAATATTATTAATAAAATAGAAAAAAAAAAATTATTTTTAAAATATTTTTTTAAATAAAATAAAAATGTTTTATAACAATTAAATAAAAATTAAATTATAAAAAAAATTCCACGTGTCCAAAAAAAAAAAATCCAAAAATTTTTTTAATTGTCATTTAAAAGAATGTCACCTCAATTAACAATACTAATATACACAATATTAATAATAATAATATGTAAAAACCTATTTAAAAAATTATCAAACTCCTTAAACCAATATGAAAAAGCTCTTCCATTAAATTACACAAAACCAAATTCCAAAATATTAAAATACGACATATATGAAATAATAAAACAAAATGAAAAAATATCTCAAAATTTAATATCTTTAACAAAAACATTATTTTTCAAAATATTTAAATTAAATTTAGAACCAGAATGTTCAATTTTCCAACAAGAAATGATATGTAAAAATACACAATGTCAAATATGTGAATGTGATGAAAATGAAGTACCAAAAATTTGGACTCAACCAACACATCATTATGAATTTCTAAATACAAAAATAGAAGATCCATTTAATAAATGGATAGATAAATATACTATAAATACTAAACAATGGTTACTTGAAGAAGATATTGATTCAAAAGAAGGAAGTTATGTTAATTTATTAAAAAATCCAGAAGGTTATACTGGATATAGAGGAGCTCATATTTGGAATGCTATTTTTAAAGAAAATTGTCTTTCTGATAATTATAATACTTTATGTAAAGATGATAAATTTTTTTTTAAATTATTTTCTGGTTGGTTAAGTAATACTAATTTTCAAATTGGAATGAATTTTCATGATATTGTTAAAAATAATACTTTTATTAATGTTACTATGTTAACTGAAAGGTTACTTTATCAAAGAGAAAGAATTGAAAATTTTCTTTTTTTATATTCTGTTATTATTAAAGCTGTTAATAAAGCAAAGGATTTTTTATTAGAATATAATTATCAATCTGGGAATAAAATCGAAGATAAAAATACTATTTCTTTAATTAATAATATTTTCAAAGATAATTCTAATAATTTAAAATTATTAGATAATATTTTTAAAGAAACTGATATTGAAATTAATAATTTTTTACAATCTCAAAAAATAAATGAATTAATTATTCGATTTAGAAATATTTCTTCAATTATTGATTGTGTTACTTGTTCTAAATGTAGAATGCATGCTAAATTAGAAGTTTTTGGTATTGGAACAGCTTTAAAAATTTTATTTACTAATAAATTAGAATTAAAAGAATCTATTTCTAGAAATGAATTAGTTTCTTTTATTAATTTATTTGCTAAATTATCAAGAAATGTTGGTTATATTAAATTTATTGATGATAAAATTAATAATGCTCATTTTTATTTAAAGTTTAAATATGGAGGTATTGTTTTTGCATTATTTCTTTTTTGGGTTTATGCTGTTTTTTTTGATAAGGAAGATGAAAAGAAAAATGATGATAAGAAAGATGATAAAAAAAATGATAAAAATGATAAGAAAGATGATAATAAAAATGAGAATAAAAATGAGAATAAAGATGATAATAAAGAAAAAAAGGAATAATATGGAAATAATATATTAATATATTTCTTTAAATTATATTATTATTTATAAATTTTTTTATTATTATATTATTATTTCAAATTTTTTTTTTTTATTAATTGAAAGTTTTTAATAAATAAATATAACTTTTAAAAGTTTTTTTTTCTATATATCAAACAATTACGAAAAATAATTAAATTATAAATATAATCATTAATAAATAATAACATATTAAAAATAAAAATTCCTCTTTTAATATTGAAAAAAAAAATTAAAAACCTTTTTTTTTCTTTTCTTTAGCATCCCTATAATCAACAACTTCAAAATTTCCAGTTAACTGAAAATCAAATTTACTACTTCTCCTTGAAGCATCAACAGTATAACTTTTATTATCACTTAACATACTTTCAATACTATTTTTTTTAATAATTTTTTTTTTCCCATTTTTTTCAAAATAAGCTAAAGAAGAATTATTAGAATCCATTGGATTATGTAAATAATTATCATATTTCCCTTTTAAAATATTATATAAAAATTCTTTATAAGGAATATTAGATTGAACATCAAAATCAATATTAAGAAAATCTTTTAAATTTTTTAAATATTTCTCAGTATAAAATTTCTTATCAAAAATCCCATTTTGTTGTAAATAATTACTTAACATTTTATAAAAATAATCATTTTTTTCATTTAAATTCTCAATTTTAATATTTTTTAAAATTTGTTTTAATTTTAATAATTCATTCATATGTCTTTCATATCTTTCTCCAATTGCACGAGAAGGAAAACTTTTATCATAAATTGTAATACATTTATTTACTGAATCAGTAAAACGAAATTCTCTATTTAAACTTATATTTGGAAAGGGACTTAAACCTAATTTTATTTTTTTTTTATTTGATTCTACTCTATGAATATATTTATTTATATTATCTAAATAATTTTTTGTTCTTTTATTTAAAATAAAATAAATTGAATTTGCTTGTTTATATGTTGAAAAGTATTTATTTAAATATTTTCTATCATTTAATTTTTCTTTTCTATCTAATTCATTTTCTTGATATATAAATTTTTTTTTTTCAAATAAATCATTATCATTATTATAAAAATTTATATTTGTATGAGAAAAATAAAATTTATTTTTTATTTTTGGAGTTTTTGAATTAAAAAAATTCGGAGATGTTTTAAATTTAGTTGTTGTAGTCATTTGAGAATTTTTTTCATTTTGTAAATTTTCAATTGTATCTTTTTTAATTCTTTGATTATTAATATCTGATAATTTTTCATTTACAGAATCTACAATTTGTTTTTCTTTATATTTAGTTATTAAAATTTTAATATCTGTATTAGCATATCTATTTTTATTTTTTAAATTGAATGATTTTGTATTATAATTTGAATTATTTTTTGATTCTAATTTCAATGATGATAAAGAAGACATAAAAATTATATTTTTTATTTTTCTAAAAATAAAAAATTAATTTATAAAAAAAATGATTCTGGACGCAGCATTACCAGAACATAATGGAGTCTACAATGGTAAATGGCATATAACTTCTCTTGAAGGTTTCAATCTTAAGGAAGGAATTGAATATCTTAAAAAAGGATGGAAAGAACCAGTTTCTGAGTACGAGGAACCAATATGTATTTACATTCCAAAAGTGATAATAAGTGGAATGAAGTTAAAAGAAGCACTTGATGCTCTTCGTAGTATTATGGTTAAAAGACCTGAAACTATTCACCTTGAGATAATAAATTGTATTAGAGAAACACAAGAACCTTGCTTTAGAGGGAGTACAATATATGCTATGTATTTTTTGAATAATATAATTGTTAGAAATTGTACTCTTACTTTTCAGGATATTAGAGATATTATATTAACAACTTGTAATCTTAATATGGAGATTGATCTATCTGAGAATGTATTTAATGATTCTGGAAAGGATTGGAGTCAAATTGAAGAAATAGAATCAAAATATAAGTTATATCCTGATTACATGGAAGATCGTATAAAAAATATTCAATTGAAGGATTGTGGGTTTTCAGAAGAGGAAAAGAGTAAATTACAAAAAATGTTACAATGTTGTAATGTAATTTTATGAATTGATCTCTTTATTTTGAAATTATTGATTATGAAAATTTTTTATAGTTTTTTTAAGATAATAATATTTTTGAATATTTTATTTTTTTTTTTTAATTTATATCATTAGATAGTTGTTCATTATTTTTACTAATGTAATATTTATTTAATAAAATTACTCCATTTTGTACATATCATTTATTTTTATTCTTTTTAATTTATAATTTTAATTTCATTTTTTTTAAATTTTTGATAATCATTATATAAAAAGTAATTTGTAATTATAAAAAATCAAACTTTTTTTCTTGAAAAACAAAAATAAATCCTAGTAAAAAATTTCAAAAAATTGATTATTGGAATTGCAAATCTTTTTATATTAATTTTATAAATTGGTTAAATTAAAATTTGAATATTTTCATTTTGAATTTATTATATTTTTCAATTTATTCATTTATCTTTTTAAGTTCACTTATAGAAAAATTTTCTTCTTATATTGTTATTGATGACTTTTTAAAATTATTTAAAAAAAATAATATTGTAAATGTTTATAATAAATTAATATTTTTTAATATTAATTTTTTTGTAATTTTCTCATAATAATTTTTTTGATTTAATATCAAATCACTTTTTTATAATCCTTTTAAAAATTCAAGAAATTAAAAAAATAAGAAAAATATCAATACAAAAAATTATGATATTAAATATATTATTATTTTTAATTGATATATATAAAAAAATATAAAAATTTTTTTAAGCAAATTAAATTAAATAAAAAATATTAAATCAAAAAAAAAATGAAAACAAAACAAATAATAAAATCTTTTTCATCAAGTCAAAACCAAGAAAGTGATTCTCAAAAAAAGTCAAAAGAAACAAATATAAAAAACATAAAAAATATAAGTTCCTCAAAAAATAATAGTGAAAATACAAAAAACTCAACATTAGACTATGAAAAAACATTAAAAAAAATATTTCAAAAAATAAACCATACTCATATATCAAAAATGTCTTCTTTAAAAAAATATATATATTTAAAATTTAACAATTATTATTCAAACGAGAAAGATTTTTACAATATAAAAATAATAAATGAAATAATTTGTAATGAATCAACACACATTGTAGCAGAATTTAAAGATTATTTAATTAATGGTGACACATCAGAATTTTTACAAAAATATTATTTTTTAAAAGAAAGTAAAGAATGTTTACCAAAAATTTTTGAATATTATGATTCATGTTCAGTTATTTTTCCTAATTATGTTATTTTACCTGAATCAAAATATATTTATAAAAATATACAAAGAAAACAAAGAGTTATTGATAATCAACAAGATTTAGAAGATAAATTAGAAAATATTAAAAAAGGTTTAATTAAAATTAAAGATGATGATAATCCAGTTTTTAATTCTGTTGAATTAGATTCTATTTTAGATCAAACTGATACAAGTGGTATTAGAAAATTTTTTGGTTTACAAAAAAATAATGATAGTAATTTAGATAGTAAAAATATTAGTCTTGAAAATATTATTAAAAAAATTTCTTCAGCTGAAAATTTTTCAAATGAGATTAAAAATAAAAATGAAAAAGATAAAAATATTAATTTTATTACTATTAATTCTTCTAAAAATAAAGGGAGAAATTATAATAGAAATATTGATTCTGGATATATAAATAATAGTAAAAAAAATAATAATAATAATATTGGAATTAATTCAATCAGTTCTATATCAAAAAATACAAAAGTTTCTTCAACTACAATTGATTTAGAAAATAAAAATCAAAATAATAATGTTTTTTATAATAGTAGTCAAACAATTAATGTTAATAATAATAATAATTCAAATATAAAAAAACAAAATTTAATAAATAATTTATTAATAAATAAAAATAAAGAAATAATTGTAAAAGCATTTGATGAATTAAATAAAAATAAATCAAATACATTTTCAAAAAGAGAAAATTCAAAAAAAAAAATAAAGCCTTCAAAAAATATTTTACCACCGACTGATAAAACAAATAATAAAATTCAATTTAATAAAATTTCTTCTTCAACAAATCATATGAAAACTTTATCTTCTTCTTCTTCTTCACCAAGTCAAGGTTTAATTACAAGTTATCATACAAAAAATGCAATTTCAATGTCAAAATTAGCAATTTCTAATATTCATAAAACTATTTTAAATAATAGAAGTAAAGATAAAAAAAATGAAAATTTAATTAGAACTTTAAATATAAGAGAAAATATTCCTTTTACTAATAGAGAATCTAAAAATTTAAATAATGATTATATGAGTATTTTAAATTCAAAAATTAGAAAAATTAAAAGTTTTAATAAAAGAATATCAAATTCTATTTCTTCAAAAAAAAATTTTATTCAAAATATTTCTTCTAATAATTTAAATAGAAAACAAAAAGAATTTCAAACTTTAAATAATGAAAATAATTCAATTAAAAAAATAAATTATAGAAATAAAAATTTTAATTTTAATATAAATGAAAATTTATCAATTCCTTTAAATTCAAATTATCTAATTTCAAAAAGTAATTTTAATATGAATTCATCATCAAAAAGTCCAAATCATTCTCCAGAGAAAAAAATAATAAAAAATTATGAACATTTTCATTCAAAAAGTTCATTAATAGGAAATAATGAAAAGAAAAAAATGAAAAAAATTAGAAATTCAGTTTTTCCAAAAAAAGAAATTAATTTTAAAGGATTTCAAATAAAAGGATTTAAAGAATTACTTCAAAATTCAAATAATTTTAATTCAAGAAATTCAAAAGGTTCTTCAAGTGAAAGAATTTTATTTAATGAAAATGGAGTTTGTAAAACTAATAGAAATTCAAATTTTTCTAGTAAAACTTTTATGGAAATGTATGCTACTATACATAAAAAATAATTTTATTAGAAAATCTTGATTTTTCTCTTTTTTTTATTTTTTCATATATTTTAAAATTTATTATTGTTTATCAATTTTTTATTGTAATTAAAATACAAAATTTATTTTGAATTAAATTTTTAATTAAAAAAATGTTTTTATTTTGTATTTAATGGTTTTTTATTTTTAATGATAAATATTATTTATATCAAAATTGGG